>QPKB01000007.1:26576885-26612122 GCA_003546025.1 Camphora micrantha | reverse complement strand
TCCACCATTTCAAGGACTGACAAAAATCCAGAAAATCAACCAAAAATACACAAGAGAAATCCTCTGGCAAAGTTGCTACAACGATCTCTCCTCCGTTGAAGAGGTCTTGCATCACCACCCGCTACAAGGCCTTCTTTTTTTTGTCTCCATGGCTTAGACGTGGCTTTCAGCCCGTATACTTAGCTTTTTATTGGATAAAAAACCTTCTCTGGTCTTTATCCTCTAAAAATCCAAGGTTTAAGCCAAGCCAAGCAAGTCAAGATCATCCTCTCTTCTCATCTGAAGGATGATGGCGAAGTCCACACACAACTTGCGACCGTGAATTTAAATGAGTCCCCACAATCTCCTGAGAAGTTAGATCTATTTTCTTGCTTTTCGTGTATTTTGTATTGTTTAAAGAGACATAAAAAAAATCACAACTCTTGTCTTCATTTTTTATAAGAACTGTAAAATTGCCTTTCATGGCAAAACAAATGAAAATCACCTTTCATGGCATTCAAAATAACCCATGTCTTTTTCTTTAAATATATGTGCAATGAAAACTAAAAAAAAAAGTTATTTCCTTTTCTACATGTGAAGGTGGATCTACGAACCACCACTGTGTCAATTCCAGTAGAGTAGAAAATCTGGCATATCCGACACAAAATGTTAATGTTCGCTTTGTCTCCGTTCACGAAAGGGTTGGACCCACGGACTCTCACGTCTGCACGACGACCCAGCAGGTGTTTAAATGATATATCATAGCATGTTTGCAATAATGAGAACAAGGACAAGAAACAAATCGATAGAATCTCAATGATGGGTACAACTACACATCAACGTGCATGAGCAATAATCAGAATAATGTGATGCAAAAATAGCTACTCCGAAAACTCTAATCATTGTGCATCCCCAAGTCCGAACATATTTTTTAACATGCCTCCGGACAACCACCAGGGTGAGTTACAAAGCTTTACAAACATTTATAGGGACAACCATTTATTTGAGTCATGTTTGGTTCATCGGTCTCAAAACTTAGTGCCCTATGGTTCATAGTTCACACGAGGAACCAAGCATTCAATGCACATAGTTTAGGTTTAAATGGGGTTTAAAACCTCTCAGATTAAGTCCTTAAGAATTCATAGCTAGTTGGGGGTCATTCCGGGTCAACGAGACAAAAACAAGTCCCACTATGCCCATAGTCCCACCAAAGACCGGATCGGACGTTTAAATTCGGGCTAAAAAAATGGGGCTTCAACCCATTAATTTCATTCCTAAGAATTCCGGAGTAGCTTCGCTCATTTTATGTGGCTTATGCAGCTTTCATGCGACTTCTTTTGATGTTGAAAATGTAAGAAAGACATCTAATATTTTTGTGTCAACAATATTATCTTAGTTCTAACGCCCAATCTGGAATGCAGAGGTTACCACCAAAGTACCAAATTGGGTTATATTCTGAAAAATCCAATAACTTCCAAGATCATAGTCCACAGTGAAGTCCAACTTAAAATTTTGTTGAACAATATATGATCAACGTTTAATTGCGGAAGCATTAGAAAGATCGCGGAAGCAATATCAACCATAGCGGAAAGCAATAAGGTATCGAAATATATATCAAATGTAAGCCAGGGCATCTATTAACTATCTCAAAGTAAGAATATAGACTACATATCAGATGAATGAAAACCCCTGCTAAATATAGTCTGTACATATCAGATGAATGAAAAACCCATGCTCACAACAAAAGTCACTCAAAACCCCAAAACAGAACTGCACTCAAACCATTGTGCAGGCACTCAACTCCAACTCGACCATAGGTCAGCGGTCCCCATCCGTAGTCTCCAGCTACGGGCGCCTCAACGATCACGTCATCTCGAGATCGGGTTCAAAACTAAGAACCAAAGAGGTCCAAATCCAAGGATCTGCAAGGCCACGACCTATTATAAGTAACATAGGATGTATGCATCAAGGAAATATAGACGATCAAGTTATAAGATTAACAACACTACAATGCTAGGCAATTGAGCAAGACAAAGAATTAGAATCAGGAGTAAAGTAAAACATCTCTATTCTAACTATACCATCGAGGTGGCACATTCACAACAAGCTGGACACCGCAGGATATTATGTCGCGGCCCTCCATACTGTAAACAGTCACGCGGAAATAAAGTAACAGTGAAAGGGATGACGAGCCCCGCCAATAATACAACATTCATCTCAATATCACACCTCATACTCAATAGACCAGAACGGAATCATACTATCCTTTTAGCCAAAGCTCATCATGATAGCTCTCAACAACAACCAATATAGCTCTCATCAGTGATGATCAGTCCAAGGCTAAGCTTATAAAAATTGAGTGAATATTAATGCCGACTCAAGGAAACAAGTAAAGTGTGTTTGTCTATGCTGGCCTGGCGCGAGCAAGGTCCTATCAGTCCATTAAGAGGTCCGATATAGGTCTCAACGACAATTGCAATCCAAGTCAAGTCCATATCGAATCCATGCTAAGGCCACTAGATGTCATGGCCTTAGTTCAAACAATCAAGTATAATATCCAAGTTCAGTCCAACAAGTGTACAGTCCATTCCCATCATAAATGGGTCACAAGTCCATGACATCCACATCTTCATCCTAAGGTATCACATCCATCCATTCTAGGGCCATATGATGGCACCTAGCACAACACAAGGTTATTAACACCAATCCACAACATCAGGTCACTACTAGGTAATCATAGGTTCAAGTCATCTAATTTTTATTTAATTAACATGTATTATCATAGAAAAGATACAAGAGTGATAGCAATGACCTAAGCATATTAAATCTCCATAATCAAGCAAATCAAATGGAATAACAAGGTCCAATCCTAAGTATGGCTCCTGTTAGTCCAGATCCATGTCAGTCAATTTCATTCCTAAATGAAGTTTTCAGATGCCAAGGATACTGTGTTTGGTGCTCAGAAGTTACGGGCATCTTCGACGAACGTGTAGGATTGATCGAGGTCAATCAAATACACTAGAACCCTATTAGTGGGCCCATGAGTCAAGGTTGAGCCATACATTGACTCATGCTTGCACATCATAGAACTCCATTTGGATGGTCAATGGGCCCAAACATATCACACAATCAGAAATTGCAAACTGAAAGACCTCAGTCTGCAGTGTAGTCAGTCGACATCCCCAAGGGTGGTCAACCGGGTACACTGGGAAAGTCAGGTGTTGGCATCCCAGGTCGACATCCAGCGCAGAGTATCTGGTAAACAACGTGGCTAGGATGTCGACCGACGGGTACACATGAAAACCTCGTGTCACGTGGCAGCCCAATGGCTTTGTTTCTTGAAATTTTGTAAGTGTGTCCGGTCGACCGCCTGGCCTGGATGTCGACTGGGTACACTGGATTTCTGAGACAATGGTCAGTTCGGTTCCAGTCAGAATTCTGGAAATCCTTTGTATCGATCGAATCTAGGGCGGCGGTCACAGTACACTGGATTTCTGGGACAGAGAGAATTCAGTCTTAGTTATTTCTGGATTTTCCTTTTGTATTCGGCTACCACTTAGCAGGGCGGTCGACCGGGTACACTACGGATCCAATCCAGAAATCTAGAACTTCTCCCATTAACCCAATTCCATCAAAACCACATCTAATCACGGTCCATCCATCATAGAAACATCTCAAAACATTAAAATTCAACTACGTCAACATCTAACAATTTGGTCCATTGATCTTCCAAATGAGAGAAAACTCATCCATCAATGGCCAAAAACCTGAAAACAAGCTAAAGATAGATCTAAGCATTCCAACATCAATTAATTGCAATTATAGAATCAATAGATGGAAAACATGCATTCTATGCTAAATAAGGATATTGCACTTGCCTCAATCAATAACAATGAAAAATAGGAAAAAAAAAAATAGAGATCCAAGCTCCAAATAGAATCAAAGCTCTAGGGTCTTTTTAATCACTCAACAATCCAAAAACCAGATTTAAGTAGATCTACAGGCCCTAATCCAAAACCACAAGAGATTACAATGACGAAATGAAATCTAAGAGAGAACATGAGATTGAAGAAGAAGAAGAGAAGAGAAGAAGAAGAATACTTGATTAAGATGAGAAATGGAGATCTATAAGATATAAGAGATCCTTAGAGATGATAGCAGCTGAAACTTGTAGATGATCTTCTTTCCTTGTAGCTAGGTTCTAGATCTAGGGTCTCTAGAGAGAAAAATGGAGGGAAATGAGAGAAAAGAGAAAAGAGAGGGAAAACGATTGTGAGAGAGATGTTGATCATTGCATGAGAAGGGCTATTTTATAGGTTTATGTTAGGTGGCTAATGGCCAAGGAGCCTTTCTCTGCTTGGTATAAAATGAGTAAGTACATGGCATTTAAGTCTTTTTAGAAAAATTGAGTATTCTCAAGTGGAAACCCTCCTATTAATTCTATTTACTGCTAAGGCCTTTATTAACTAACAAACTCCTAAATTACAATAGACACCTATAGAACCTATGAAATACACAAGAGGCTAAATCCTAGAAAGTAGGCTAATAACTTAGGAAAATCTACCATTACTAATCCCTACTAATTAGTATAATTAGATAACCTATACTATAATTAATAATATTCAAATCAAGTGAGGGCCACAGGGGTGGGGCCTTACATTTGTTGATTGTCCTCATTACTGAAGCAAGCCTTGATGAAAATTGGTTAAAGGCTATGCATGAGGAGTTAGAGCAAATAGAGAAGAACCCTATCCAACACTCCCGCACAAGCATGTTGCCATACGCTAATCACTTTCTTAAAGAAAAGATTGCTGACGGTGAGGTAAAATTGGAATATGTTCCAACCATTGAACAAGTGGCTGATATCTTCACAAAGCCTCTACCAAAGGAAGTCTTTGAGTATCTTCGCAAGAAATTGGGAGTTACTCTCCAAGCATTAGGAGACTTTCTTGTTAGGGGGAGCACGCATTATTGCTATTCCTTTTTGCTCTAAGCAAGTCCCTTTGAGATTGTTGTCAAAGGGGAGAATAAATT
The DNA here is from genome assembly GCA_003546025.1 of Camphora micrantha. Taxonomy (NCBI): domain Eukaryota; kingdom Viridiplantae; phylum Streptophyta; class Magnoliopsida; order Laurales; family Lauraceae; genus Camphora; species Camphora micrantha. The sequence goes on along the minus strand of QPKB01000007.1, from coordinate 26,607,109 downwards.
GTAAGAACATGTTGTTTAGGGGGGAGTCTGTAAGTTTTAAGGGTTGATTGGTTGAGGTGATTAGAAGCTGCAAGAAGACTTGCTACAGTAGTCAGAATAGATAAAAACTTGTTTGCAAGCATCGTGAAAGTCCAACATGTTCCAAGTGTTGCCAACAATTCCATGGGGAGATTGTTGGATTTTGAAGAGAGTTTGAGGTTTGAAGCTCGGTTTTGTATTGGAATTATTGTCAACACATTGTCACACAAGTATAATACCGAATGCCCTCATCATGGTAACGAATGCCTCATCTCGGTAAACAAATTGCCTCAGCTTGACGAATGCCTCAGCACGGTAACGAATGCCTCAGCTCGTTAAAGCGTCAAGCGTTGAGCCCAGTCAAAGCGTCAAGCGTTGAGCTCGGTAACAAGGAAGACATGAGCTCGATAACAAGGAAGACTTGAGCTCGGTAACAAGGAAGACATGATGAGCTTGGTAACAAGGAAGACATGAGCTCGGTAACAAGGAAGACATGATGTGCTCGATAACAAGGAAGACATGAGCTCGGTAAAAGCACTGAGCTCGGCCATGACAGCTCAGTTCGGCGAAGCGCAGAGCTCAAAGAAGAATCAAGCGCACAGAGCTCGTTCAAGCACTGAGGTCGGTCAAGCGCAGAGCTCAAAACAGAAACTTGCGCGAAAAAAAAACAGGGATCTCTTCCAATCCTTGAAGGAGTTCTCAAACAGAAACTTGCGTGAGGAAAAAACAGGGATCTCTTCCTATCCTTGAAGGAGTTTCCAAAACCTCTCCTAGCCTTTTTGCAATCACGAATTAGGGTTGGCAAATCCTATAAAAATGCATGCTAGGGATCTTTGAAATACACACACACAGAAAGAGAGAAGTATTGTGAGGGTGTGTGAGCTTGTAAGGAGATACTGTTGTGATTCTTTTACAGCAAGTCAAGAAGAAACTCTGCATCAAGAAGATGGTTCTTCATCAGTAGTTCCTTTAGATAAGTATTTCTCAATTCATGTTTATTAAAATCTGATTTGTATGGGATTAAGAGTGAGAGATTGTAGAAAGGAATTTCTATAAAGGGTTCTTCTCTAATCAAAGTAAAACATCAAGTAGGTGCTTGGTGTTGGGGTTTGGTGATCCCGTCTGTTGGTGCAGACGAATTGTAAAGGGAGTTGTTGCTTCATAGATAGTGGGTGCTATCTGAATCAAGGGTGGGTGCTCCTTGAAGTTGAAGCTTTAGAACTAATCAGTAAGACTAACCTCGGATTGGTGTCCGGGTAGTCGTTGCACCATGGACGTAGCCTTTGGGTGAACCACGTTAAAACCTTGTGTTCTTGTGGTTGCTTGATTATTGTTTTACTACTTTGATTATTTGGACTTATTTATATTCAAGTAAAAAGTATTGAGACATCACTGATTCACCCCCCCCCCCCCCCCCGCCCCCGCCCTCAGTGATCGTGTGATTCTAACAAATATCAGCCAATCTTGGCCGATATGATCAAAATATCAGTTTAACAGATACCTCGGCCGATATTACTGATATCTCGGCCGATATTTTCAAAATATCAGCCAAGATGGAGTAATGGTCAAAAACCTTAATTTTTTGTAACTTTTTCCCTATTTTCCCGTTTTGTTCTCCTCTCCCCTCATCTCCTTAGAGCAAGCATGTCTCCATAGCTCATTCTCTTACATATTTCCAAATTCCAACACTATTTCTTGAAGAAATCATTTTATTTAGTAAGAGAAAATCAACTTAACTCTCTTATTTTTACTATTATGTGTTTTTTATTTTTTATTTTTAGATAAAGCATAGAAATGAATGAAAAGATCATTGGCATGTCATTTTTGGGTTTGTGTTGTGTTCTTCACTTAGATCTACACACTTTCATGCTAGATCTACTTATAAACATGATTTTGAGTGTAGAAAAATGGTTTTTTTTTTTTTTTTAGTCTTTTACTTTAAACAAAAAATTATTGGAGTATTTATGAAATTAAATGGTAAATACTAATAGCTTATTAATACTGTATAGATAATTGTTAAGTTATCTTTATTTTCTTATATTTTATGCTAATAAATTGACAATTAGCCAAAATAATAGTTTGCATTATATGAAATACTGGAGAAGATAGTGAACTACGACACAGGCAGGACTCATAACTTAAGGTGATCGACATTTTGATTTATTGTTGTTACTAATGGAAAAAAACATTATTTTCCAGCATTTTCTAATATTCTGGATTTTTGGATATTTTTGCAAAATTTTTTGGATTAAAAAAAATTCACACCGCGACGACCGCGATCGATACCGATATCATATCGGTTTTTATCCAGGCCGATACCGCGATTTTAAACCATGCTTATAAGCTAAGAAGTGAACGTGCTTTAGATGGGGACGGCAAAGACTTGTAATTTTTATTTCAATCTTTAGCGTACTTTGTGATGAGATAAAGAAAGAGGTAATGAATTACCTGAGGGACGTTCTATTGACAAACCAAAAAATTCTTTTCCCACACATACAAATTTTTTTTAAATGCTTAAACTATGTGTGTGGGAAGACAGTTATTGGTGCGCCAATAGAACGTCCCATTACCTAAAGTAGGCACTTTTGTTTCTCTTTCTTCTTCTGTTGGAACGAAGGATCTGGACTTTCCGCAAAGACTCGGAGAACTCGAGAGGGACCTTGCCGATTGCTGCTGTTGATAGAGTTTGATCAAACGAGATGATGCAGATGTAGGCAATGGTTGTCTGAGATGGAGCACAATCCACCTATTCTTCTCCTTTTTTTCTTTTGTCTTCTCTCTACCACTCTCTCTTTCCGGCGGATTGGGTGACGGAGTTGGATTCAATTAGAGGGGAGTTTCCGCTGGGGTTGGAACATTTTTTTTTTCTTTTGGAGTTTGGGAATTAGGGAACTGTTGCGGATAAAAGAGGAAGATGCCAGATGGAAGATGACAAATTGTTTTTCTTTTATTGGGATGAGGGACGATGGAATAGGGTTAAGAGTTATGGCGATGAAGATGGGATGGAGAAGAAGATGGATGGGTGGTTGGATCAAATTGGCTCTGATACCAATTGTAGCAGCCCCAACCAAAAAATAAGAGGGAAATAAACGAAAAAGATATTTCGGATTATTCGAGGGAACTCAACACCTCTTCATATTGTTCGAGAGACCAAAAACCTCCAAAATAAAATTTCTATTGATAATTCTGAATGCCTACTACAATCTCTAATAACCATTTTATAGGGAAACAATTGATAAAAATATAGAAAGACTGTCCTAATCATACTAGAACTGGTGGAGAGATTTTTAAGGAAAAATAAAAATAGCCCTAATCTAATGAAATATAGAAGTTACATCAAAATAGGTATCTAAATAAATATAGTTGGATCGTTACATAAGGTTTTAATTGTTTTTCCTAAGTGTGTGAAAGAAAGAGGGTGACAGGGTGTGAGATGAGAGAGAACGAAGGGTCTTCTCATGTTAATTTATCTTCTTTGTAAATAACCCCTGGTTAAAATCTAGTATTTTTCTCTTAATCCTATGATTTACTTCTTTGGTGGGTTAAAATCTAGTATTTTTCTCTTAATCCTATGATTTACTTCTTTGGTGGGACATGGCTCGGTTGGACTCGCCACTGAGGATCCGCACTCCAGTCCTACACGTCTACTGCTGACCTCACAAGAAGGAGACATGGCACCGCCACACGGCAAGAAGGTTCTGACCATCTATCCCTTTCAAATCATGGGCCTTTACCAAAAAAAAACGTGTAGCTTTAACAAGAAAACAAAAAGGGAATCATTGACTCTGGCTCTTAAAAGTATATTAATAGAGCTTGTCTTTCCATCCAATAAGGGAAGGGCACGTGGAGGATGAATTGAATTTTCAAAATACCTTTGCTGATTCCTTAATAAAATGGTTTTCAATACTTCCCTTTACAAACTACCGGATGAAAAGGTAGATCCCATTTATTATAATTCCAAAACTATAAGACTAAATTATAATTTCTAAAGATGTATTCATGTTATAATTCTTAATTGTGGGACCTATATCCATATTAAAAAAAAGTGGCCGGCCTTTAAATTTTTGTAAAATGTGGGCCATATATAATTCCTAATTAAATATGGGTTTCATGTTATAACTTCTAAATGTGCATCTCATATTATTATTTCTAAAGTGGGACCATTTTTTTTTTTTAATGCAACATATGAAGTAATGAAAAGAAAAAAAAAAGATTAATTTATTAAATAAAAACTATGCTGCACATTTTAAATGAATAATGAAAAGATTAAATAAAAAATGTTACCCATTTTAAACAAATATTAAGCAATTAATGATAAAAATAATTACACATTGGAGTACAATAATCAAGCAATTAAATATTAAAAATGTAGCATGGGCTCAAGCATTATTTGATCTACTTAGAATTCTCATGTAATCTAACAGTGGGCGACAAATCATTACAGTCCGCAATGGGGCCCACTTATAAAAAAATGTTGATAATGAGATTTACCATTTATTTTAATTAACTCATAATATTAATATTAATATTAATATTACTTCAGTACTACATATACAAATTAATTATATTTTTTTTTCTATAGAAATTAAGTTTTTTAGTTTGTCATAGACCTTTATCACTAAGCCAGTGGAAGGAGAGGGTGGACCACACAGTGTGGTAGGTCCATCTTTAAGTTATTAAATTTGGATTCTCCACACTGGGCCTAACCCACCTATTATAATCCAAACCATTTAAAATAAACTCCCTACGAATATATAAGACATCCTCAATTTTCATCTCGATCCGAGCTTTTCTACCATTGGATTGGAAAAATAAAGAACAGTGCATTAATGCATGTGCTATTATTCCTACCACGACCAAATACTATTTCAATTAAAGAGTTGCATCATCCATAAGAGGCATAGCATTTGATTTGATTAAATTATTTATTTATTCTTTATAATCTTAATCAAGATTATAGATAATCCATTTAAAGGTGGGTCCTACTTCAATTCAAGGTGCTAGGATTATATAAGAAAAACTTTAATTTGATAGTCGCTATTAAAGAGGTGAGAAATCTAAGGGAGCTTTTCTGCAAGCATGAGGTGGGTTTTTTATATTTATGTAGAAACAATGTTGAGGTGACGCCCTTAATTTTTCCTCATTGCAAATAACTCTTTAGTTGAAAGGGTAAAAGCAGAAAGAAAATGCATTTATTATCTCCAAGAAAGTTTTGCAAGTTGTAAATGCAGTTTGAAAATCCCCCAAATCCACGGTGACATTCAATTGGATATACATCCACGCTACCGCATATTAAGCTAGAGCAGTCGCTGTATGGAAGCCTGCCCCACTGTAAATATATCCTGAGGGACAGGCTTGGGTGCAGCGACTATTCCACAAATAAAAGATGGCCACGTTTCATAACGAGAAGAATTAGGAATAGTCATCACTCCATCGTTCCAAGACAACTCATTTAACAACTCTCATTATTTCATCGAATGCCCTATATAATCTTCTTCCTAGACTAGCCTCGGCAATTTCTTAGCAAAGCTCTTTCCAAAAGCAACCTCTCATATGTTCTTGATATTACGTTTATCATCCTACCTCTAAAATTTAATCTGCTTAAAATTATCTTTTGCCAAATTTCACTCTACTTAGAGTTGGCCCATGAAATTGGTATACTTTATTTTTTTTTGTAACAATGACTGATCCAAACAATGTTCTGGCCCATGAAATTGGTGTACTTTATATTTTCAACAATGACTGATCTAACAATGTTCCTAACTGTAAAATCTAATCAAAATAACAAAAGAGTAATTCTACATATTATTTTTTACAATCTAGTTTTCAATATATAAAAAACTCTCTTTCAAACTTTGTATGAATTATCTTTTAACAAACATAGTAGTAATTAAATAAAACATAATGAAAAAATATATATCAAGCCCATAATTAGGCATAAAATGGGTTGTAATAGATATGATTGAATAGGAGGGTGTATGTTCTTTCAAAATCGAAAAATTAAAATTCAAAGCTAAAATATAATAGACACAATTCTCATGCTCTACATCAATAGTTAGAATTACCCATAAAGTAGTTGAAATTTTAAATAAATACCAAGTATTGTGAGAAATAACCAAGCACAACTTTCTTTAGTGGTCCAAGCCATATTATATGAGGTCCACTTTAGCAATCATTTGATTTATAAATATGCTGCGCATTTTATTTTTTTTCAATTAAATGTTGTTTTTTAAGAAACATGATCAATCCGTCATTTGGGGACATTTTTTTTTTTACCCTGTGATTGGACGGTTGCTACTATTCATTCACTTAATTATAAAACCAGGATATGCTAAATAAATAGTCAAATGGATGCCATATATAAAGTATAGTTGCTTTAGTAGTCACACATCATGCAAGAAACCGATGTAATCACGTGTTCAAAATGAAAATTATTTTTTATTTTTCTATTTTGTTAAAAACGCATGCTTAATTTCATGGTTAGTAATACTCAAATTAGAGCTTTCATTAATTTATAAGTTAGAATGATCCAAGTCTAGGTCCAAGCTCAACACAGGCCCTACATCTTAAATTTCAACTCTCATGGATTAAAAAGAAACAAAAGGGCTAGGCATAGACCTATTAAATACGCAAGCCCAAATAAGCTTCAACACTCCAATAAATATATATATATATATATATATATGAGAGAGATATCTCAAGAGATAGGATGTGAGCCCTTACATTTAAGTAATTAGGATTGGATATTGATGTGAGGGCCCTCACTCTATCTCTCATAGTAAGGGGAGAAATGCTCTCATATGTTGATATTAATGTGAGGGCCCCCCCCTCCCATTTAAGTTGTCATATATTTTTTATTATTAATTGCATGGTCATTCTTTAATAATGTGCGATTCTTATCATTTAATCGCTTAACGCTTATTTAAAAAGATATTTTTTATTATTTAATAACCTAGTTACTCATTTAAAGTGTGAGTCATATTTTTGTTATTTAATAGTTCAGATTTTAAAATGTGGGCTCATTATTAGTTTTCAAAGACTTACATGGGACCTACCTTTACAAATTAGAACATATAGCTCACCTTTGAGAATTATATCATACATGGGTCCATCTTTAGAAATTATTGTATGGGATGCACCTTTGAAAATTACAACTTAAGACCCACCTTTAGGAATTACAACATGGAGGCCATGTTTAGAGGAATCACATCTTGGGCCACATTTTGTGCTTGTGAATATGGGCCCCACCATTAAGAATTATAGCATGGATCTACCTCTAGGAGTTTTATGTGTCCTCATATTAATAATTAAAGTACATGGGACCCACCTTTATATCATAAGTTGAGAGCTTTTAGAGGCCGGTATTGAAAAGGATTTTGTTAAAAAAATTAACAACGGTAGTTTTGTAAAAAATAGATTTCACAAGTGATCGTTTTCTAGAAAACAAGCAGAAACAAGCCGTTCTTCATCATTTGACCTGATATGGAGTATTTTGACTTGACAAATAAATAAGTTGTTGCATTATATTCTGACACCGCACAAGCACGCCCCACATATCCTGAATCCTTACCGAAACAATTCTCTGTAACAACCCATCATACCCAGATCATCAGAAAAATAACCGCCAACCCCGACCCCAAAAACTCCCAAAATGCTAGGGCCAGCTGTCATATTTGCAGTAATTGGCCTCGGACTGGTTGCAGCTTCGGTAGCCATAGCAATTTTCCTGCCGAGCAAAGAAAACGGTAAGTGATGTGTGTTTTTCTGTCTGTGGTCCTAGTATGCACATTCTTAATGAAAGAGAGAATTGAATGTTTGTAAGGTTTACCTCAGCGCTGCTTCCCTTTTTACTTTTGGATTTTACCTTTGCCTGTAATGATGTCGAATAGGAATCTATGAGGGAAATGAAATCAATCCTATTTTATACAATCTGAATTGAGTACTGATTTTCAGGCCCACGCCCAATGTGAACCAGAGTATGAACCCATCTTGTATTTTGGGTTTATATGATCTGCCAAAGAAGAACAACAGAGTATTAAGAGAATCAACCCATTTCGTATTTGGGTCTGTTTGATTTATCAATGAAGAGAAACAGAGTCTTTAGGCTTTTTCCAAGAATCTTGTATTACGGTTTCATGCGATCTCTTACAATCTTTCAAGCGTGTGCCAATTAAATCCTGGTTTTATCTTGTGCTTTTTGGAATCTGTTTTTTGATGCTTGAAATCCATTTAGAGAATTGAAATGGATGAAGAAAAAAGAGAGGTTGATATCCCTTTACATATGAAATCCATATTGAGTGGTTGGTTCTTCACATGGGAGGGCTCTTGTAACTTGATGGTGGGTGATAGGCTCGAAACGAAGGTATGCAGTGATATGAAAATGATAATCTATTTTGGTCGATAGTGATTAGTTTCCTCAATTCCAAGTCTAACTGTTTAAACTTCACCAATACTACAAATATCATTTCTCTGTTGTCAGACTGTTTCCACTTTCACACTGTTAATTTTCTCTGAATCATTTTTTTAATGTTTATAAGTAATTATTGACTTCATACTGTGAGTCAATTTTGTAAAATATTGACATGAGAATCATATCAATGATCTAAGAATCATAATACTCAGTATTATGTCAGGTTATTGGGTATATGGTATCATAAGTTTTACAAAATGAAAAGAGAGGCTTTTCTGTATCCAACATTTGGTAATTTTCATCTGCTGGGTGTTAAATGGGCTGCCTTGTATTCAGTGATGGTGGCTGCGGGTGGGATGGCTCAGTTTGATATGATTACTGATGATCCATCTGGTGCAAATCTCTCCATGGTATTGTTGGCTTATGTGAATCTGAACTGTGCCCTGCTGCTGATTCTGATGGCATTCATCTTCCCCAGAGTAGCCAAGTTCAAGAAGCTGGCTGTCGTAGGCTTCGCACTAATAGCAGGAATTGCGATTTTCCTGACAGGCTAAAACTAGAGTAAGTGATGGGTGTTTCTACTGTGCGATCCCTCTGACTATATTCTGTTCTGATAGGATCCTGTGCATTAGCAATGTTAGGATCTCGCCCCACTATGCTTTGTTCTATTGAAACAGAGATTTGATTTGGTCTGAAGAATAAAAACCGCTCATTAAGTCTAATTTTGTTCTTAACAGGTCATCTGAAGAAATGATACTACGGAGAATGCTCAGAAAAAGCCGTAATTCTGAAGAAATGATACTAAGGAGCATGATCAGTACGGTCCATATGAGATCTGTCAAACAAGAGAATGAAGAATAGCTAGAAACCTCCTGTAGTCAAGTTTCATCTTTCCCCTTTTGGAATAGTAGTTGTTAAAACCATGGAATGAAGAAGTATTTCTGAAACTTTACTAGCATTGTTGGTTGTAGTTGTTTTCTTTGTGTTCTGTTGCAGGGTTATGGGTTGAGCTTCTTTCTGTTTTTCGTGTATTAGGTAGGTTGTTAGTTTCGTGGGATGTGTTGTTTAGTCTTTTCCTTAGCGCAATATCCTTTTTGGGGAAAGAAAAGAAGAAAGGAACTAAAAAAACATCCCCTACTAGCTCGAGAACTATGAATTGATTTGATTCCTTCCAAAAACTTGCCGTTCAATTTGTCTGAGCTCAGAAGTAGAAAAAAATCTCTAGCTTGAACAGCTCTCCTCACCATTGTTGTTATATGAGAGACTTCCTCACATCCTCACATCAAATCTCTAGCTTCAAAAATCAAAACAGCAGCTGCACTCCCAAGGCTATTTAGCTGCAACAACTGCTCAGTTTTCTGGGTTTTTCTTTTTCTCCTCCCTTGAAACTAGCTTTCTGAGTTGAGTTTATTATTGAAAGGGTACAAAAATTATAAAGCACACATGGCTGGCCTCATTCCAGAGCATTTCGGCCAAAATTGGCTGAAACAGAATGGAATTGACATCTAGCACCTCGCAGTCTCAGAAACCACGGAAGTTCTAGGAAATTGTTGGGACAAATAGAATTGTATGTAAAACTCTTTGATACTAGAATTGTAAATAAAACTAATTGATACTCAGATAACCTTCCATATTTCAACAATCCATTTCCAGATCTCCTTCTACAGCTCCTCAATGCCTACCCAAGAAACATTCTTTATCTCGACAATCCATCATACTCAAATCATCAGAACCAATACGCCCACCCAAAACGTTTAATCAGAATCTATTCAATCTTTAGATGTCATTCCAGATAACCCATTTGGTGAAATTCTCCCTTCCCTGTTTCATATATTGGTGGCTTATCTGGTTCTGAGCTTTGGGCTGGTGCTGACTCTGACCTCAGTCGTCTTCCCCAAAGTTGCCAGCGATGGCCTCACTGATCGCTCCTTCAGTGGCAATTGAAATTTTCCTCACAGGCATATTGCAGAGAAGTGTATGGGTGTTTCTACTGTGTCTGCAGTAAGTCTGATATGCTCTGTTTGATTGAAACAGAGATTTGAATGTTCGTTAGTTTGTAAGGTTTATCTAGCTCCTTACTTTGGCCAACGCCCAATGTGAACCAGAAAATGAACACATCTTATACTTGTTGGGTTTTTTTTATAATTTACGTGATCCCTCATAAATCTTTCAAGCGTGTGGCCATGAAAACCCACATCTGACTCCAAAGACTAGCATTGCTCAGAACCATATACAGCAAGACTACAGCGGGGTAGTGACACTCTTTATTTATTCTCGGATCTCGGATCTCGGTGCTGGTAATAATAGCCTGCTCACTCGAGGCAAGCCTTGTTTTATTTCGACACAACACTAGATAAAGACAAGTGAAAGGGAACCTTCACTTTATATTTTATCATCTTTAGTCCAATATATCATAAACAACCAGCAAAAGAATTTAAGCTGCTGACACAAAGTACTCGCAAGAGCATATATGGCCTGGGTTGCCAGCCCAATTTTCACCTCCTGCGGCAGAGAAGCGTGAGATGCTTATGTGGTAAGCCGGACGACTCTCGGCACCAGATGAGTACCCCGACTATTGTACTCAAGCGGAGGACAAGGCGGAGGTGTGAATTCGGGCAGGACAGAAGATGGCAAAAGCAGACTACCTAGGGAAGCATACGCAAGCAGTGCATGATCACATGGACCAGGACCACCCTCAGTTCAAAACCCATTCCGGACAGGAACACCCCCCCCCCCCAAAAAAAAAAAAAAAAAAACACACCCAACACCGGTTCTCGCCGCAGGTTGCCACATAAAACTCCTCGTTCGAAATCTCCTTGCCCCAGATGGGCTAAACGCTCCGAAACTCTACCTCTTCCCCTCCGGCTCGGGATTTTCGTCGGCAGTCCCTCTCTTGTAGCGGCAGCAGCTGCGTCGACTTCCTCTCTCCAAATTTATTTGTCATAGAGATGGATTTCATTCTGTCTTCATCTTCCCTGACATTTACTGATTTTCTTGATTTCATGCACCATCCGGCTTCTATCGATCTCGTTCACTCCATCAAATGGTCTTCCTTTTTCTTCTCTCTCATTGATTTAATGGCATATGAAAGTCTTTTGTTTCTTTTTTTTTTTTTTAACCTTAATTTTGTTTGTTGTGGAATTGATTGGTCGCTTTTAGGGTTTATCCCTTCTTTGATATATTTTGCTAAGTTGTCACGCACTCGGTCGTGAAACCTGGGATTATGCATAAGATTAGGGCCAATTAAAAATTTTCAATGTTAATAACAATACTTGGCCCCAATCATGTCCCCAATGGATCGAAGATCACTGTAAGGTACAAACATTTCCTCAAATACATAAAACGTATAGCGTAAGCTTCACAAATACAAATGATATCTTAAGATGTATAATTAAGAGTAAATACTGAATTATATTAACTAGAGTTCAAGTTTAGAATAGGTTAATCAAAATATTGTTTACAACAATAGGCCACATCAAAACTTGGGCCTAATTAAAAGGTAAAGGAACCAAAAGATGAAACTACTAGTCAAGTGTATCATGAATGCTCTCAAGTAAAAGGTCGATACGGCTAAATAACATCGTCCATATAATAGTTTAAAAGGTCATCAGACTGATCCGTCTAAATTTCATTCATCGTCTCCTCCTCGGTAAAGAAGGGCTCGGTACCTATGCATTACGAGTAGTATCATCAGACACGACGGTCGGCAAATATATATATATATATATATATATGGGAGTGGCTCTTCTGAGCTGCAGTTGATATTATCTTCAGTTGCAGCGTGCGGTTCGCTCGTGTCTATTGGAATAAGAGAAGCAAAACCGAAATCAGAATGGGCCATCAGTTTTTCCTCTCCCGCTTTCATTTCCCGCCTTTCATCTTCAGAAGACCCAAGAGAGGTTTTCTCATCTCTCCTGGTCTCGTCGAGCGCTCTCTTTCTACTTTCCTCTTCTCCCTCTCTTGATTAGCTCTCTCTCTACTGTTCTCCCTCTCTCTCTACTGTTTTCGCTGTGTTGATTTGCTTGGACCTCTCGCGTTGTCTGTCCCGCTGCGGCGCTGCCTCACGATGTCTCTGCGCTACAATCTCCGCTCAGATCCAGAAAAAGGGGTTTCTTTGACAAGAAGGTCGAACCATCACTTTGTCCCGGAGGCCTCTCTCGCTGCAGCCTAGCCCCTTCGTCGGCAACTCTTCCACAGGTCAGAGCGATCCACAGGTCGGACCATTGCTGAAATTTATTTGGGGCACTCTCCTTCGCGCAGGAACTGTGCGTGGCCTCTCTCCGCCCTGCAGTCCCATCTTCGGCCATCTCTCTCCCTCTCTCGCCTACAAGCGAAAAGACCTTTTTCTTTAGCACATCAGAAAAATATGGAGATTGAATTTTTTGGTTTTCTTTCTTTCTTTCTTTCTTCTTCTTCTTCATTCTCTATATGAAAAATCTAATTATGTTGGGTTGATTAGGGCTTGTTTGGATGAGGTGGAAATGTAGATGGAGGAAGCTGCCCTTGGAGAAGGCATCTTTCTATTTCTCTCATCGACATAGGGCCTTATTAGATTTACCATCTAAACACTTTCACGAGGGCATGGTTGTGTTGATTAGGGCTTTTTTGGTGGGTAAAAAATCATCATCATCCCATCCACGAGGTAAGATGAGTTTCGTCCATTCAGTAATGATAGTTGATCCTCGTGGATGAAGTGAGTGTGATAATTGCTAAAATGGACATTAGAGACTGTAATCTTGGTTTTCTTTTCAGTTTTTGAAATGGGTCTTCTGTCTCTCCAACTCTCTCAAATGGGTTATGCATTTGAGGCTGTTTCTTTGCCTACTTCTAACTTTTTCATGAGATGGGTACTATGGGTTTTAGCTTATTCTCATTGATTCTGTGATGGGTCTTGGTCTTCCTTTCAAACTTCATTATTCTCTTTGTTTCCTCTTCATTTCTGTAATGTTTACATTAGTGTTAATTGAGGTAATGGTTTTCAATTGTGTTGGCTATTTTCTTTTCTCAGATAGCATCACTGCCATCTCTTCAGAAACTGCAGAGGCACTAGACAAAAGGATAAAGAAGGCTTCAGAACTGAACATCTTTGATCAAAGAAATGTAATTTGAATGATGTAATGGATTTCATGGAAATGTAATTCTAGTGATGGAATGAATTTTGGATTTAAATGTGTTTGTTTGAGATGTTATAAATTTGGCCTCAAAACATTGTCGAATTTTGTATAATGCATTTTCTTTGTGGTGTTTTATTTATTTTATTTTTTTTGAACAATCATTTTATTTGTGTTGAGATGCCTTACTGTTGTGACAGGTTATCGGGCGAGATGCAATCATATTTTGTGAATTCCATGACCCTGGAGATGCAATCATATTTTGTGAATTTCATGACCTTGTGGAGTTGTAATTTTGTGACAGGTTATCAGATGAGATGCCTTCTATTGAGATTTTGTGAATTCCCACTAGGAATATAGATGAGAGCTTGGATGTATACAAGAGGGTTTGGATTGTTTGGGTGGGCATCCCTGTATGGAATATGAAGGATTTGGTTTATCTACAAAGTAATCACTTTTTTTCATCGTTAAATTGGTTTAATTAAGGTTTGCCCTGCTGTTAATGGCTGCTACATGTCATTTATGCCCAACTGTTAAAATTAGGACTGTAAGTTGGACGTTCTTTGTTTGGAGTTGGGTGCTCATTGTTGATACAGGTTGATAGGGTCTGCACTCTTGATACTCATTGAATCTGCATGCTGAAGGATTTTTTTTTTGTCGTTTTAAGCTTCAATGGCAGAATGTATTGTGGTTGGGATCAGCTGCATCAGCAACACCATGTGTTGTGGTTGGGATGAATTGAGTATTTTATAGTGCCATTTAAGGTTAAAATGAGAGAAAATCACTCTGGCTCTGCAGAAAGAGAGTTGTTTCTAGTGTCCATTTAGCGGTAAGATGGTACTAATGAATTAGCTTGAGTAGGCACTACAAACTGCATCATCCACGGAGCATCGCTCTGGGCCGCAAATGGAGATGCCCCATCATCATTTTTGCCGAGGGTTCTTGCCCACATCAGAAAAAAGATCATGCCCACATCAGAAATAACTGTTAAGACTTGACGAGGGTTCTTGGCCACATCAGAAAATTCATGTTTGAAATCCATACAGCTGAATTTGCACAAAACATATCAAACATTCTCATAAAAAACGTGAACCATGCACTACTATCAAACAATTGGAAAAAAGAAACTCCATCAGTCACTAACCACCTCTGAGTGTAGGCTTACCACAGACACTAAACGTCTTCCATTAAAAGAAAACACCCCTTTACAAAAAGAAGAAAAAAAGATCACATTACAAAAAATAATCAAATCTACTTTCCATTAATCTCCATTCAATACTAAAACAACATTCACATTAAAATCCAATATCCAAAAATATAACATTCCAAAACCAATATCTGCAACATCCAAATCCAAGACTCAAAACTCAATATATCAAAATCCACATTCGAATACCAAATTTGTGAACCCTTTAACACTCAGTACATCCCAACATCCACAATAAAATGCAACACTAAAATATTCCAAATACTCGACAGCCAATTCCACAAAGCATCTCCATCCATCCTGTAAAGAGGGTGAGAGCTGCACATATAGAGAGAGAGGAAGAAACAAAGTTGCAAATAGCAGAGAGTGAGAGGAAAGATGATAGGGTGAGCTAGCAAAAGAGGGCGAGATAAAGAGGGGTTGCAGATGGATCCTGCCAGAAAAATGGGCGGGCAGCAGATGGCGCAGATCTATGATTGGGCTAGGCGCAGATATCTCTAATGGGCGCAGAGCACTCGCGTGTTTCTTAGAGAGCAAATGATCTCCGATTGCCTGAAGAGTCGCAAATCTCTCTGATGGCTGCAGATGGAGAGAGGATGGGAAGGGCTGCTTCAAGCGATGGAGATAGGAGACGACGTACAAGGGCGCAATGAAGAGAGAAGGGGCGACTTTTAGTTGGAGCGATGGAGAGGGGAGGCGATGCGGGAAGGGCAACTTCAAGTGATGGATAGATGAGACTCTAGGGGAGTTCCATATCCGTTTCTACTTTCCTCTTCTGATTTGGGTGACAATGGAGAG
The DNA here is from genome assembly GCA_003546025.1 of Camphora micrantha. Lineage (NCBI taxonomy): Eukaryota > Viridiplantae > Streptophyta > Magnoliopsida > Laurales > Lauraceae > Camphora > Camphora micrantha. The sequence continues at coordinate 26,591,565 of QPKB01000007.1, read as the reverse complement.
ATGAGACTCTGGAAAGGGGCGCCGTTTTCATTTCCCACTTTCATTCGCGAGAGAGAGAGAGAGAGAGAGAGAGAGAGAGAGCGAGCTAATCGAGAGAGGGAGAGCAGGAGAGGGGAGAGATGAGAAAACCTGATTAGGTCTGCCGAATATGAAAGAAGGAAAATGAAAGGGGGAAACGACCCAAAAAAATTTTCGTTTGCTTTCCTTGTTCCGCCCACACTGCAACAATACGTACTTTTGCCGGCGCTTAATAAGCGCGGGTAAAGGTCCAAAAAAACGCCAGAAAAAATTATTACCAGCGATATCTTTTGCGCCGGCAACCCACCGGAAAAAATACATCAATAATTTCCATTGCCGGCAAAAAATAGGTAGCACCGGAAAAAAGTATACATTGTCGGTGTTATATTTCGCCGGTAAAGGAGGTTTTATTTGCCGGACAAAGATGTTTATTTTTCAATAATAAATTTAGAAAAAACTTTTGCCGGTGTTTTTTTGTGTCGAAAAAAGGTGTTTATTTTTCAATAATAAATAGAGAGAACTTTTCCGGATTTTTTTTTTTGCCGGGAAAAGAAGTTTATTTAAAAATAAATAAATTTAGAAAAACTTTTGCCGGCGTTAATTTTGCGTCTGGAAAAGATTTACAATTTACAAAAATTCTTTTTTAAAAATTTTTTGCCGGCATTTTATCTCGACGCGAATAATTGTTTTTTTAAATATAATTTATTAATTTATTTATTTGATTTTTAATTTTCTTTTTCTGTATATACATCAATTCATTACAACTTCCAACATGTGTCACATGAATAAATTGAAATTGCGAATTCCATTATCTAAGACCAAATCTACTACACCCAATATCCATTTCCATTCCAAAATCATCAAAAAGTGAAACAAGAAAATTCATTCCACTTCATATTAATAGTCAAACATCCTTTCAACATTGAAAGCACTTTATCATTACCATTACAAAATTAAAACAACTGGTAACATTCTACTCAGTACCAACATTCAAATGCCAATGAAAATTTACATATTTATATATGATCATTTCCTTGTTGCACCACTCTAACACCTGCATCATTGTTTTAAAAAACTTCATGCATCTCATTTTAACATACAGCAATGTGTTACTCTGCATACTTGGCCTTCATGTTGGCTGCATCCTAGTTGCATGGACTCTTTTAACAAAATTTGTTTTTCAATTTTCATTCAATCTGCATAAAAAAAATAGGAAGATTAACATATGATTAAGAATGTCATATGCACAACTTTTAGTAAAACTATATATAAACAAAGCAACTGAAATCAATTATGAAAACAGTGCAATTCTTCCCTAGACCAGAGAGATTCCATTAAATCAAGTCCATAGAAAAAATACATCACAAAATGAAATTAAAAGTCTTTGGAGGAATATAAGAGAAGGACACAAGGTTTAGAGCAATAAACTTGGATCTTGGATTTGAAAGTAATGGGGCCAGCATTTATGATTGATATCATTGAAGATCTATCACATGATATATATATATATATATATACGCCTCCAAAACAAAAAATTTATTGGCCTGCTTTCCAGCTAGGATCGAGACTGACTCCCCTGCATCACAAAAAAGCGGAACAAAAAACCTGCTTTCATTGCACATATGCCAGTAAAACATATCACTAGCTTTTCTTGAAAATAGAACTATATCATTAGCTTAACTATCAAAATGATTGATCCTTAACACAGGAAAGAGTTCACGGTTAAATGTGACCCAGGAAAAGTTGTAAACAAGTCCATTTCTGACTACGTTTCAAGTCTTTGTTTGTCTACCCTTTCTCCTAGTTCATTGTACTTCTAGAAGTTCAATTACTTTAGACTGCCCAATATATGCTTCGGTGTGGATAATCTGTATTACAAAATCAGAGTCCAGCATTGCTGCTATAATCAAAATAGAGTAATGAAAACTATGCAGAAGCATTAATCACAAGAGAATGAAATAATAAACTGGTATGGAAATGCATGAAAGAACTTATCAGAGTTATAAGTTATGTGTGTTGTAGTTGCCCAGTCCCACCCTCCCTTCCCTCCCTCCCTCTCTTTAATGTAGCTTCCTGATTCTATTGCTAGGTATCTAGTGAAGCTGACAGCAACAATTCACTTGGGAGTTATTCTAGTTTTTCCCATGCAGCTTCTCTCTTTCATGTATAAAATTTGTTAGTAGTTGAAGATAGAAGAGGCATTTATACCTAATAAACTACAACCACAATACAAAACTAGGAAACATACCTGTCTGTGCATATTATTAAGCTCAACAACATCATTATCAACAATACCCAAGCGGCCTGAGAAGAAAATCCTATAGTCAAAATTGGGCAGTTCTAATATAAACAACACCAAAATGAGCTTCATAGACAATAGGAGGTGTTACTCTAGTTACAGACAAGACAAAAGCATCAATCAATATATATGAGTATTAATAAAATATATCGACTCTGAATCTGAAATTATGCTATAAAGCGAGCGCAAGCAATTGCTTAATCCAGAAGCCCGTGTATGAATGAAGAAAGTTCACATTGTCTCACCTCAGACCAACTATGGTTAATTGATCAGGATAATCAAATAGAAAGTGCATTTTGATCATATCATTGGAAGATAAAGTAAACTAGAACACTAAAAAAAAAAAAAACCTGATAATGTGTTTGCATATAACAAAAATTGGTAGAGCAACAGACATTGTGGCAGAAGTAGTCGTCTTCCATTCCATATCAAGGGAAATGAGCAGTAACATTCTTCTCTAACCAAAATCAGCATCCAACATGTTTGGGTTTCTACCTTTGGGCTAGTAGGACATTCATAAAGAAAATGCAGGAAACTTGGTTTACATGATAAATTCCCACCATATATAGGCGTAAAGCTTTAAGAACCTAAAACTAAGGGATAGGATCATTTGAATATAGCTTACAACCTTAATCCATGTCCAATTCTACCCATCCTTTTTAAATGTAAAAAAAAAAAAAAAAAGCAGCACCCCATTACTATATGTCATGAATATATAAATATATCTTTTAAGTGGGTTTTAATTTTCCACAGTTAGGAACATTACCAACACCACAAGCTGCAAGATACAGCAAGGCAGGTGAGCCAAGACCTCCAGCTCCAACAACCAGAATTGAAGACTTCAAAAGCCTTGACTGCACTGCAAAATTTCCATAGACAAACTTATCAAAATCCCAAATTTTGAAAACCCCAGATAAGATTAAGCTCATTTACAACAAAACCAACAAAGAAACTCAATGTCATTAAAAAAGGATTCAACTTCAATCAGTTCTTTGAAAAGAAAAGGACAGTAACTAACTAAATTACTACTAACCATCGACTCCAAAGGGAGGAAGCAATAGATGGCTATATCATGGTTCGAGCATGTCAGAATAAGGGTGCATGTGTAAGAAAGCCATACTAAAATGGTTAATATTTATTTCCTACTAATGTCCAATGATGTGAAAGCTATCAAGAAAATGTGCATAAATTCAGGTTCAGTAGACTGCAAGTGCCCTCATCCAAAAACAACAAAAAAGAATGTCTTGATATAATAGAAACTGATTTGGCTGTTACTCCTGTGATAACAATTTCCAAAAGAAAGAGCATAATACATGATGGGAGTCCACCTGAAAGGACAAGTAGTGTCCATATCATAGTCCCTAGGTACTAGCTTAGGTCCAACCTGGTAGTGAGAAGGATAATGAGATTCTTTGAAAAGTACCATATAAATGAAGAAACCAAAAATATGCAGTAAATAAGATGGATCAAGATTTTAATACCACGTAAAAGATCAAGATTCTGTACCTTGTAAGCATGTTCAATATCAGGCAAGCAGGTCCAATTAAACCCAACCCATTGCAATCCATAGGTCAAATCATGACACAGCCCCCAAGTGGTCTTACATCAGAGATTAGGCATAAAATAAAATAAAAACCCAAAAAGGAAAAAGGAAAAGGAAAAGAATATCCATCTTGAAGGAACGTTTTGTTCCCAGATTTCTACCTGTTTATTAAAGGTTTGCCCAATCTTGGTTAAAATGTTTCATCAATGATAATATTGATTCATGACAAACTTCTACAGGGGAATGAAGTTGAGAATGTGCTCAGTCACCTAGTTTCATTAAAAAAAGTTTTTTTTTATACTTTTTTGGGTAGACTGGACCCAAACCAGCCCACCTGATTGGCACATTCATGAGGTTGTAATTCTACAGGGGATTTCCCATGGAATTCTCCCCTATATTTTTCGCATGAGCCAACTTTCCAAGGATTTGGTGTGACATCATTTCGAGCAGAAAAGATATCATCTTGAAGCTGAGATTTTCCGATAGAGAGGAAATCAAAATCCAATTGGAAAAGGTATTTCGCGCTAGAAAGCATGCAGAATCATTCTCTGACCACAAATGCATTCTAAATTCACCATTTCAACTCTTTGGATCAGGGCTCATGGCCCACACAGGTGTTATTACTGTACAACCAACTCCAATGGTTATCTTCTTCAAATTTATATTTGTTGCTTCTTTTTAATGAAGTTTTGTTACCATTTTTTTTTAAAGTGTCACATTCCGGTCTCAAATTATCCTGGCCTAGGATAACCCCCGAGATATGCCACACGTACTCCCGTGTGCTGTACTTGTCTCGAGCTATTTACAACACACGAATGAGAGAAAGAAGTCTTCCAAACTTGTGAGTTAGAGCTCACCAAAACATTTTAAGGCAATTAATATAAATGGAAGCTATATTTCATGTCAGTGAGGTATCAATTTCCCATTCAGTCCACATAATTTCAAGTTTAATGCAAAAGAATTATACATTAAATACATTGTCTAACAAAAGATGTATAAGGAAAACCCTATACGAAATCACTACCAAAAGTATAAATATTACAATCCAGGTGTGGTTCACACAAAAAGGGACTAACCACGCTCAAAATCAAAACCCTTCAATAACATCTCAACACGTACTCTGAGACTAAGCAGTACTGGGCTCAAGCCACTCTTCTAGTCCTGAAGGTACGTTTGAGGTAACCTTCTCTCCCTCCTTGGTCTCCTTAGGACCGGAGGCTGCACCGGTGACTGTGACACCAAGGGTAGCATCATCAATACAACGAATGAGCAAGTATAGGCAATAATAAGGAAGAACATAATGTATCAATCTTAGATTAAAGACGAATAATTTACTGAAGATTAATAACATGTACAAACTAGACAGGTTGTGTAAACGTAATATAATCCATGCATTGTGAATCAAGTATAGTGAAAACATACTAATTGGCTACTACTTTAAGCTCATCCTCTCAATGAGAGCAAATCTAGTTGGAATGTTACCAGCTGCCCGACCAAAGGCTAACTGGCTACCCGGATTTGGAGTTCTGGTACTCCATACTGTTAGGAATTATGTGTATTGCAATTTGATGGATGCATTATTATTTTAACATCATTCGAATTTTCACACTTGCATTGATTTAGAAAAACTTGAAATCTTGATTTTCTCATGCATTATTTTATGTCTTTTGTAAATCATATGTTTCATGCATGTTTTGGTTTTAAACTTGGATGTAATTAGGTTTTGAAAAGAAGTTTTATGAATCAAGCTAGCCTATGTTTTAAATCTTTCAAATCATTTTAGGCTTTTATGTTTCATGATTTTAAAAGCACTTAGATTGAATAAAAATAATGTTTCCAAGCTTGATTTAATGGCCCAAAAGTCCCCTCAAAGAAATACTTTAAATAAACAATTTTTGGGAAAAAGGTCCCAGGCCAATCAACCTGCAGTGTGGTAGGTCGACCTGGCCATGGAACCGGTTAACCTGCCACACTGCAGGTCGACCGGGAAAAGAGCCGTTGCAGATTTTTCTCGAACGGTCAGATTTATGACCGTTGAGCCCGGGTCGACCGGGGACACGTCAAAAGTCACTTTTTGACTATAAATTGAGGTTCATTCCCATGAGAAAAGTGTTGAACATTTTAGTCTTCTTTGAGGTGTTTGGACACAAAAGAAAGGGGATGAACTAAGAGAGATCAAGGGGTCTAATGGAAAGCTAAAGCTTGGATTAATGAAGTTAAATCTCTAATTAAGTTTTACTTTTCATTATCATATGTTTCATGCTTTGTTTAAATTATTGGTAAATTAATTTTAGCATGTTAACTATGATGTGTTGAATCCATCACTTCTCTTAATCTTTGATTTAAGTTGGATTGGATTCTTCACCCTTGATTTCAAACCAAGTTTGTTTTAAAACTTTATAAAACATGTTTTGTCAAATCCTTTGATTTCTTTTATGACATGTTTCATTTACTTGATTGAATCATATTGTTGTTTTCATTCATTTCAACCTTAGTTAAACTTTTGTTTTTAAAAACAACATTGCACATGCATCACATGTTTAGACATAATTAACTTCACACAACTTGTGAGCTTTTGATTTTCATATCATCAACAAGTTAGTATTTATACATGTGATTTGCATTTTACTTCAATCAAATCTTTGTGTGCTTTAAACTTTAAAATGCATTAAGCATACATTAATTGAGCCTTCATTTTAAACTTGATTGAAGTTTTCACACACACACACACACACACACACACACACACACACACACACTTCATGAGCATTCATCTTAGCATTTCATAGAGTGTTCTGTGAGTTGATTTAAACCTTCATATCAGCCTATTTAAGAGGCAAATGTATTGAGCTTAAATTGTATCTCCTTGAGTGTTTGTGTAGACACTTCTTTGAGAGAAATGTTTCTTTTGTTAAGGTTATTGCTTAGCCTAAGAAAAACACATTGTAGAGGTTATTGCTTAACCTTTGAAAAGCATCTTGTAAAGGTTATTACTTAGACTAGAAAAGCACATTGATAGGTTGTTGTTTAGCCTAGAAAAACATCGTTGTAAAGGTTATTGCTTAGCCTTTTTGAAAAGCATAAATAGTGGAAATCCGGTGGGGTGTTGGTTCACAAGCCGATAGTGGATGTAGGCATTGAGGCCGAACCACTATAAATCTTTGTGTGGTGATATATGCTTGTGGTGATTACTCTTGTTAGCTTCCGCATCTTGTTTGGTAAATCATCTTATGTGACTAATTGTTAAGAAATTAAAATTGGCCATAATTAGTCATTAAGTGTAGATCACCCTATTCACCCCCCCTCTAGGGTAAGGATCCCGGACTTTCAATTGGTATCAGAGCCTCATGCTCTAATTTATGATCAAGTGTTTTGGAACTCTTGATTAGGTGTAAAAACCTAGAGTCAAAAACCCTAGTGCTGTATTTTAATGAAAATCATTAGAATGGATTCCACTATTTTAGGTTGTATAGATTCATGTGTAGATTCTTCTAGACCCCTCATTCTTCCATCTATTGGAGATTCAAACCTTCAAATTAATGAATCTTAATTTGACTTAAAAGAAGAAGAAAATGATGAAAATGAAGATGACCTTCAACAAGCTTATGATGAATTGTATACATTGTCCTTAAAGCTTGATATGAATAATAAAAGACTTATAAAAGAATCTAAAAGACTAAACAAAGAATTAGTTTCTTCAAAAGATGAACTTAGAGAGAAAGAAGAATTAATAAATTGTGTAGAATCTAAGTTCATGATCTCTTTACATAACCTATCTAATGTTCAAGATGAACTAAATGAATTAAAGATAGGATGTGATAAACTAAATAAGGAAAACTTAGAACTAAGGGATCAATTAAAAAGGCAAGACAAAAACATTAACAACCTAGAATCCAAGTTGACTACTTCTAAGGAAAATTTATCTAATGCTCAAAATAAGATAAAAACTTTTGAACTTGGATCTAATGTTATTAATGAACTTAAATTTGATTTAAGACTTGCCCATGAAGAACTAAATAAATTTAAGGGATTTGAAAATGAACTAACAAAAGTTAAAAATGAAAATTCAACCCTTAAAAACCAAGTTACTCAACTTGAAAGCTACAAACAAAAGTATGAGTGCAAATTTACCCAAAGTGAAGAAAAATTTGAAAAGTTATTAAAATTGGGTAAATCACAAAGAGATAGGACGGGTGTTGGTTACAATAGGAATATTTCACATGACCCTAAATTCACCAACACTTTTGTGAAAGGTGAGTCCTAATTCTCTAGTACTCATACTTCCTTGCCTATATCTAAATGTCATTATTGTGGTAATGAAGGGCATTTCAAATTTGAGTGCAAACTAAAAAGAAGCCATGTGTCTAAACCCATCTTTGAAGCCAAGAAAGTAGAATCAAAATTTATGAAGGGTAAGACATTAAAAATCAAAGAAGACTCCAAGAAGATTAAACAAGTTAAATCAATTAAAAATGAGTCTCCTAAGATAGATTCTAAAAAGGTTAAACAAGTTAAACCAAGTATAAAAGAATCTATAAACAAAAAGCTTCTCAACCTATCTCCCTTAAATCAACCCATGAAAGAACTTTTGAAGAAAATAGCAAAGTTAAATTTAAAATTCAAAAGTCAAATAAAGGGAGAAAATAAGAAGAAAAGAAATCAAACCCCTAAGAAGAAGAATCACCAAAAGACTATTCACCAATCTAAGCTAAATTTAGTTAAATCTAAACATAATGGTGATAAGTCTAAATTGAAAATTTATCATGTCAAATCTCCTATAGTTGATGAGACTTTTAAACTAGATCTCAAAGATCAACCCTCTCAAGACCTTAGGTGGATTCCTAAAGTTATATACTTAGTCAAACCTTAGGGCCTTGAATCTCATTGACCAACCTATCCTTTATAGTTAAATCATATTGTTGGTCATGATCATTTGCATTTATATTCTTTCATTAGTTACATTTCTTTAAATGCAATGTTTATTTGTAATCAATTGATTTTGTTTTCTTATACTTCTCTAGTTGCATATCATGGTTTTCCAAGTCATTTGATTATAATTTCATCATGTTAGATTTGCTTTTTGCTCACATTTAGTTATATCTCTTGCATTGCATTTCTATATATGATCAATTGATTGTGATTTCAAAAGCTTTCATAGCTAGATTATTCATGATCAATTGTTGTTGCAAAATCATTTGTGTGATTGTCATAGTTAGATCTTTTTGGTAAATCAAATGATTTAAAGCAATTTAAGTTTTCCATTGATTTTTTTTTTATATTTTCAAATGGAAAATTATTGACATTCTTTTTATATGCAAATGTCAATTGGTTCCATGTATGGTTATGATCTTAGTTATATTTGAAGATACCATACTAGAACTCTTAAAACCATCATTTGTGCTTTCTAGTCATTTCTTTTGGGATGGTTATGTTGTTGATTCATGTATAGTTTTCTTATTGGCATCATTCTTTATATATGTCTCAACTTCATAATAGTGTGCTTAATCATATGAACCTCTTTGAAATTCATTTCTTGTATTTCATAGTTATATCTATTGTTTGATGGATTTCTTAGATGTTGAATTCATATGATTTTGACACTTTGTAAATTGCATATTCTTTTAAGTTATATCTTTTTATGCAATTTCTCATGTTCATCACTATGCTCATTAGTTATATCTTTAAAAGTGATGACTATCCATTTATGATGCTTGATGGAATTTTGTGTTTATCACATCCTTGCTCTTAATCATGTTTTCAAATTCAATTGGTTTCAATTGGTATAATTTTTTATTGTTGTAATATCCAATTGATGTCATATCTTGAGAATGTGATAGACCATGTACATTGGATTGAACTTTATAGTAATATGTTTTCATTCAATGTCACATTCCATTAGCATCATTATTTTAATGTTTGTCACCTCTCTTGCTCATATAAGTAAATCTCATGACCACCATGTTTATGTGATCATAATCTTGGTTGGTTAATAGTTGAGGTTGGCTTCATGTTTTGAATATCATTTTATTCATCTTGCACTTTATAGTCATATTTAATGATTGGATGAAATGATTTCAAAATTTTCATAGCATATGATTTTTATAAGTTATAATTGATTGATGCTATGATTAGAAAACCCCATAATATCATGGATAGCTCTAATTTGGATTTATTTTTCCTAATAGTTATATTCTTTTTAACTCCATTTTAGAGTGATTGTTTTAATAGTCATATTCTTCATTCTCAATTAGTATATTTGTTTTATATATATATTCCAATTGGTATCCATGATCGCTTTTCTCCATGGCCTTGCTTTGTATATTGGCAATTTGATCATATTGAGTTCTATAGTTATATGTTTCTAATTCTTTCCTTGAAGTTTTTCCTCAATTGGTAAAACAATCTTCTTCTTGCTCCAAATAGTTAAACATTTGTCAAAAGTTTGACAAAAGAAGAGAATGGATTGAGGGGGAGTGTAAACCTTCATAGGAAGTATTAGTGTTGATCAAATTGACCTTTGTATTGGCTTTGAACCCTTAGAGACTTCTAACCATACATGATGGCCTGTTATGTATTTCATTTTCATTTTCATTTGTTAACAAGTGCTACTAAAAGGTATTTTCCTTATTTCATGTGTGTAGGTACCTTTGCAATTTAATGTCAAAGGGGGAGAGAGAAATTAAGTTATCTCAAAAGGGAGAGTATGTCCATACATCCTAAGGGGAGATATTGTATGATCTTCTACAAAAGGAGAGAATGCATATCTTGCCAAAAGGAGAGAGTGCATGGTCAAAGGGGGAGAGTGAAAGAAGTGAAAGCTTAGGAGCTAGAGAAGATGCTTGGTCAAAGAGAGAAAGATGGAAAGAAAGCTTGAAGGATGATCAAGCTCCAAGCATCAAGAAGATTGAAGAAAAAGAACTAGAAGCCCAAGCTAAGAGAAGAAGCATCCAAGAGATTTCAAGACTTATCCAGCTTAGGGGAGCTGAAGACTTAGTGTGTAACTTAGGTGTTGAGTAAGGTTTGCCATCAAATTGCAAAAGGGGAGATTGTTAGATATTTTGTGTATTGCAATTTGATGGATGCATTATCATTTTAGCATCATTCGAATTTTCACACTTACATTGATTTAGAAAAACTTGAAATCTTGATTTTCTCATGCATCATTTTATGTCTTTTGTAAATCATATGTTTCATGCATGTTTTGGTTTTAAACTTGGATGCAATTAGTTTTTGAAAAGAAGTTTTATGAATCAAGCTAGCCTATGTTTTAAATCTTTCAAATCATTTTAGGCTTTTATGTTTCATGATTTTAAAAGCACTTAGATTGAATTAAAATCATATTTCCAAGCTTGATTTAATGGCCCAAAAGTCCCCTCAAAGAAATACTTTAAATATACAATTTTGGGGAAAAAGGTCCCAGGCCAGTCAACCTGCAGTGTGGCAGGTCGACCTGGCCATGGACCCGGTTAACCTGCCACACTGCAGGTCGACCGGGAAAAGAGCCGTTGCAGATTTTTCTCAAACGATCAGATTTATGACCGTTGAGCCCGGGTTGACTGAGCCATGTACCAGGTCGACCGGGGACACGTCAAAAGTCACTTTTTGACTATAAATTGAGGTTCATTCCCATAAGAAAAGTGTTAAACATTTTAGTCTTCTTTAAGGTGTTTGGAGACAAAAGAAAGGGGATGAACTAAGAGAGATCAAGGGGTTTAATGGAAAGCTAAAGCTTGGATTAATGAAGTTAAATCTCTAAGTAAGTTTTACTTTTCATTATCATATGTTTCATGCTTTGTTTAAATTATTGGTAAATTAATTTTAGCATGTTAACTATGATGTGTTGAATCCATCATTTCTCTTAATCTTTGATTTAAGTTGGATTGGATTCTTCACCCTTGATTTCAGACCAAGTTTGTTTTAAAACTTTATAAAACATGTTTTGTCGAATCCTTTGATTTCTTTTATGACATGTTTCATTTACTTGGTTGAATTATATTGTTGTTTTCATTCATTTCAACCTTAGTTAAACTTTTGTTTTTGAAAATAACATTGCACATGCATCACATGTTTAGACATAATTAACTTCACACAACTTGTGAGCTTTTGATTTTCATATCATCAACAAGTTAGTATTTATACATGTGATTTGCATTTTACTTCAATCAAATCTTTGTGTGCTTTAAACTTTAAAATGCATTAAGCATACATTAATTGAGCCTTCATTTTAAACTTGATTGAAGTTTTCACACACACACACACACACTTCATGAGCATTCATCTTAGCATTTCATAGAGTGTTGTGTGAGTTTATTTAAACTTTCATATCAGCCTATTTAAGAGGCAAATGTATTGAGCTTAAATTGTATCTCTTTGAGTGTTTGTATAGACACTTCTTTGAGAAGAAATCTTTCTCTTATTAAGGTTATTGCTTAGCCTAAGAAAAGCACACTGTAGAGGTTATTGCTTAGCTTTTGAAAAGCATCTTGTAAAGGTTACTGCTTAGTCTAGAAAAGCACATTGATAGGTTGTTGTTTAGCCTAGATAAACATCGTTGTAAAGGTTATTGCTTAGCCTTTTTGAAAAGCATAAATAGTGGATATCCGGTGGGGTGTTGGTTCACAAGCCGGTAGTGGATGTAGGCATTGAGGCCGAACCACTATAAATCTTTGTGTGGTGATGTATGCTTGTGGTGATTACTCTTGTTAGCTTCCGCATCCTGTTTGGTAAATCATCTTATGTGACTAATTGTTAAGAAATTAAAATTGGCCATAATTAGTCATTAAGTGAAGATCACCCTATTCACCCCCCTCTAGGGTAAGGATCCCAGACTTTCACATACGACTTACTGCAGTAGTCTTTAAATAATTAAACCAAGTTTAACCCCGTCGGGTATCACAAGGTCGAAGTTAAGTAGTGCCGACTCGATCGAATCAATTGGTAATCGGATAACAACTGGATTGAGTAAGTTTATATTCCTTTATTTATACTTCAAATCGAATACTAATCACATTGTTTACGAATATTCACTCAATCCATATTTCCAGTGAATATGAATTTTGGTATGTAATACTAACAGTATGAATTAAATATGAACATTTGGATCTCAATAGAAACGAGCGATATAACAATTTACAGATCAGAATTGATCGTCACTAAAGTTATGCTCCAATATGAAAAACAATAATTAAAAGGATTCAAGGTAATTTACGAACCAACACTAAACTATTAAATTTAGTCCTTCACTGTCCAATGCAAGGTAAGTTTAAAGCTCAACGTATTCCTACTTCTTTAGGTGTCACTAATTAGGAAAGGTACATTGAAGTCCCAAACCAACCCCCACAGCATAGTATCAAACTCATGAATATTCATTAGTCAAAATTTAATGGTTAATGGTTCCTTCTTAAGGTCATAAGTCTCGAAGTTTTCTAGTTTCCTATGGAATAAGGGTGAGCACCTCAATTATCATTTTTGGACATTTAAGGTGGGTTAAGATAGTTTAAGGGTAGTAATTCACCCAAAATTTGGGTTAAGAAGGGCCCAGTCACAGCATCAGGTTTGCTCGAGCGGACCCTAAGTTCGCTCGAGCGGACCCAATCCAGAGGGTGGGTCGCTCGCGCGTTATAATTTGTTCACTTGAGCGAGGATTTCAGGGAGGTGGTCGCTCGAGCGGACCCTTGTTCGCTCTAGCGGACCCATCCAGAGAGTTGGTTAATCGAGCGATCACGTCGTTCGCTCGATCGTTGGCTTCAGAAGGCAGTTCGCTCAAGCGAAGTGTCCAGTTCGCTCGAACGAACTGTCCAGAATTCTGGGATTCAGAATTCTGAACTCATACCTTCTTCTCTCATTTCCAACCTCCTTCAACTTTACTAAAATACTTGCATGAATGGAGCCTTCTTGCTCCCATTCCACAACAATAATTCTCCATCCCATTCATCATTAAATAATCATAAAATAAACAAGGTTCACCCAAGATTAAGAGCTAAAAAGGTTTAAGTAAGAACCTTATAGATTCAATGAAAATGACATATGTGTACAACCATATTATACTTATACTTGCCTCTAATAATGCTTTGCCAACTTCCTCACTTGTTGACTCAAGGAAAACCCACAAGCCCCAAAAATCAAACCCTAACCATAAGAGTCATGGAAAAAGGGAAATAAATATGGATGCATGACCAATCAAAGGTTCATTGACTCAATGTACTCCTATAAACACAAAAAAGAAGTGTTTTTGGCTCTTACCTCCACAAGACTTGGAGTTGAGAAAGATGGAAACAATGAATAGGGCTTTCTTGTCACAAGAGGAAAAAGGGTTGAAGGAAAAGATGATGAAGATGAAGTTGGATCCACTTCTAGCCTTCCAAGGCTCAAGGTCTCTAACCCTTGTTTGGTTGAAGGAGAAGAAGAGAAGAGAAAGAGTGTAGAGATAAAGAAGATGAAAAGAAATGAAAGAGAGAGGAGTAAGGATCTTTATAAAGGGATGGGGTGACATTTTTGCAAGAAGACCCACTAATTTCATATTTTCTCATTTTGACTCAAATGGAGGTCCAATTACTCGTTAGTTAGGCAAATAAAGGAGGGTCTAATACGAAAATCAACATACTCGTCAAAATACACACGATGATATCAAAATGATGCATAAATGATGCAAAATGCGAAAATCCATAATTATGAAAAAGTCCTTGACTCAATTCAATTGAGTCAACTCGGTCCTCACTTACCTCTATAAGGTTCACGACTCATCTATTCTGGCTATAAGGACCAATAAACACTAATTACTATAATTAACAATTAAACATGATCAATTAGCTAAAATATAA
>QPKB01000007.1:26417956-26575980 GCA_003546025.1 Camphora micrantha | reverse complement strand
TGAGAGAGAATCTGATAAGATCCTAAATTAGTCTCCTCTATCAATTTAGGAGTAATCTCTCCGGCACACTCCGGAATTTTTACGATGGTTCCAAAGTAGTTACTGTCTTTGGCAGTTAGATTGAATTTGTTCTCCTTACTACTTTTTCTTGTTTTGTGAAATGGATTGAGTTTATTTTGGTCCCAAAGCTTTAAGATAATAGATTAATTCTGTTTTTGGGTTTTCATTTGGATCTCTAATTGGAGACTTCAAAATGTAAAGTGAAGTGGCAAGATAGTGCATGATTTCCTCATTTTTGCTCTTCTTTCATCAAAGCACCAGGTCTACTTTTTGAGTTGGTTTTGTTTACTATTTAGGGAACCTTTAATGAACTATAGATATATAACTTGGCTTGTAGATCTAAAAGAACCTGGAAACACCATACAACTTGCTAATTAAAGCTCCATTATGTGATCAATCAACTTATTGAGTAACCTTCAACTTGCCTAAGATTGATACTTGCTTAATTTGAGTTATATTAATCTTCATTGTGACGTGCATGACGTGTTATTTATTGGCCGTCCTTTTAGGTAATCCTCTTTTAGCATTGACAATGAACAACTCGAATTTTATTTGTTTTCATTCCCTATTTCAGTTTCTTTCTTGTTTCATTTCCATTCAATGGATTGATGAGCCTTGATTCTCAATAAACCTCTTGATATTCAGTGAGTCACACGAAGCCTGCATGAGGCATGCACTACTCTATTTATACATGCCATTGCTTGTTACACTGAAAAGATGGCTTGATACATATTAGGAAATATAACCATCTTCTTATGTGCGTGTGTGTAGAATGTTCTACATCCATCCCTCACCATAGGATTAGGGACACGTAGCTTTCCCTTGTGTGTGTGTGTGTGTGTGTGTGTGGGGGGGGGGGGGCGTGGTTTCCATATTTTTTTGCCAAGATTGTTTTAGTGAAGATATGTGAAGAGGTTGTTGTTGTGTTTGAAAGTCTGGGATCCTTACCCTAGGGGGGGTGAATAGGGTGAGCTACTACTTAGTGACTAATTTTAAACTACGTTAAAACAACTAGTCGCTTGTGATGATAATAAGATTAAATGCGGAAGCTAACTAATACAATCACCACAAATCATGCACCATCACACAAGGATTTATAGTGGTTCAGCCTCAATGCCTACATCCACTACCGCCTTGTGATCCAACACCCCACCGGATTTTCACTATCTATGCTTTTCAATTTGGCTAAGCAATAACCTTTACACAATGCTTTTCGAAGGCTAAGCAATAACCTCTACACTATGCTTTTCTTAGACTAAGCAATAACCTTTACAAGAGATACAATTCAAGCTTATTTACAATGCCTCTAAAATAGGCGGATATGAAATTAAAAATCTAACTCACACAAACACTATATGAATGCAAAGGTGTATGCTCATGATGTGTGTGTGTGTGTGATAACTTCAATCAAGTTAAAAAGTAAGCTCAATCAATATATGCTCAAAGCATGTAAAAATTTCAGGCACATAAAAAGTTTTGATTGAAGTGAAATGCAAATCATCACATGTATGAATATAAACTTGTTGATGAAATGAAAATCAAAGGCTCACAAGTTGTATAAAACTAATTAACTTTAAACATGTGATGCATGTACAATGTTGTTTTCAAAACCAAACTAATTTAACTAAGGTTCAAGTGAATGAAAACAACAAATAAAGATTCAACTAAATAAATGAATCATGCTATAAAAGAAATCAATGGTTTTGGCTAAGCATGATTAAAGAAGATTTTAAAACAAACTTGGTTTAAATCAAGGTGAAAAATCCAATCCAATTTAGATCAAAGATTAAATGAAGAATGGATTCAACACATCATAGTTATCATGCTAAAATTCATTTACCAATAATTTAAACAAAGCATATAACATATGATTAATAAAAGTAAAGCTTACTTAGATATTTAACTTCATTGATCCTAGCTTTAACTTTACTAATGATCCCTTGGTCTCTCTTAGTTCATTCCCCTTTCTCTTGTCTCCAAACACCTCAAGGATGGCTTAGATGTTCCACTTTTGTCCACACTTTTACAAAGGAATGAACCTCATTTTATACTCAAAAATTGAGTTCTGACGTGTTCCCGATCGACCTGCACCTTTGCCCGGTTGACCTGGGCTTAACGGTAAAAAATCTGACCGTTTGAAAAAGAGCTCAATGGCTCTATTCCCGGTCAACTTGCAGTGTGGCCGGTCGACTTACATGTTGACCCAAGCCTGGGACCATTTTCCTCTAAAATTGCAAAATTCAAAGTGTTTCTTTGAGGGGGAATTTTGGACCAATAAATCAAGCTTTGAATCATGATTTAAATCAAACTAAGAGGTTTAAAAACATGAAACATAAAAAGCCTAAAATGATTTGAAAGATTTAAAACTCTTAGGCTTGCTTGATTCATAAAACTTCTTTTCAAAACTAATTGCATCCAAGTTTAAAATCAAAACATGCATGAACCAAGATTTCTACAAGTCTTAAAAACAATGCATGTGTAAATCAGGATTTCAAGATTTTTTAAATCATTGCATGTGTGAAAATTCAAATGATGTTAAAATGATAATGCATCCACCAAATTGCAAAACACAAAATCCTTAACAATCTCCTCCTTTGCAATTTGATGGCAACTCACTCATCACTGAATTTACACACTAAGTCTTCAGCTCCCCCTAAGCTGGACAAGTCTTGAAATCTCTTGGATGCTTCATTCACTTAGCTTGGGCTCTAATTCTTTTTCTTCATTCTTCTTGATGCATGGAACTTGATCATTCTTCAAACTTTCTTTTCATCTTTCTTTCATTAGCCAAGCATCTTCTTTAACTCCCAAGCTTTCTCTTCTTTTAACTCTCCCACTTTGACCATGCACTCTCTCTATTTAGCAAGATATGCACTTTCTCTCCCTGTAGAATATCATACAATATCTCCCCTTAGGAAACTTGGACATTCTCTCCCCCTTTGACATTAAATTGCAAAGATACCTACACACATGAAATAAGGAAAATACCTTTTAAAAGCACTTGTTAACAAAAGAAATCGAAAATGAAATATACACTACTAAAAAAAAGGGTTTTTATATCGGCTAAAAACCGATATAAAAGACCTATTATATCGGTTTTTCTGTAAACTTCAAACCGATATAAGTACCCCCGATATAATAAACAACTATAACCGATATAATATGTGTATTATTTTATATCGGTTTTTGGACAACTGATGTCTTTTGAACCTGAAATTATAACACATATTATTGTAAAACCGATATAAAAACCAATGAAACCGATATAAAAAGAAAATTATAATATCGGTTTTTGAACAACTGATGTCTTTTGAATTTGAAATTATAACACATATTACTGTAAAACCGATATAAAAACCAGTGAAACCGATATAAAAAATATTTATAATATCGGTTTTTGGACAACTGATGTCTTTTGAACCTGAAATTATAATACATATTACTGTAAAACCGATATATAAAAGCGTGAAACCGATATAATTTTTTATATAATATCGGTTATAAATGGCTTTGTTATATCGGTTTTTTTAACCTGAAATTATAATTGTATTATATATCGTTTGTTCTATAACCGATATAATATTATATATGTTTTTTTTTTTAAATCAAAAGAATTGGCATTGCTGCAGTATCCTTGCAGTACACTGTACACCAATAAAACTTTGCACTATATATACAAACTGATCATAACTAATAACTAACATAAAGCTTGACTAGACAAATGAAGGGTCAAGATAGCTTGGTCTTGAAGGAAAAAAACTAATGAGTATTTGGCTCAAAAAGGAGGAAAAAAACTCTATGGCAAATGACTTATGATGTTGATAAAATATAGTTAAAAAAACAGAACTGTTGCATATGTGAACATGTTATATAGTGTGTGATATAAAGTACCACTCCAAAGCCTCTACCTTTTAACAAAATTGCCAAAACTAATCGACATAGTGTTAAAGATATTCAACTTGTTAGGTCCTTCAGCCAACTCATACTCTCTCTCTCTCTCTCTCTCTCTCTCTCTCTCATGCATGGGACCTGTGCACATCCAACAGAAAGAAACAAGACCAAGTATTGTATTGGACCCAATTTCTATGATATTAAAACCTGAAAGAACTAGACATCTCTAAGACCAAGCATTGTATAGTGCTTCTTAAAACATGGTGATTGAAGATAAAGAAAACACTTACAACAAATAAGTACACACCACCATTGGAGGGATGTCTTACTTGAAATAAGAATTATCAAAGATGAGAGGATTGCTGGTCCAGGCTCCCTCAAAGCTAGAACGCTCCTTATGGCATCTTCCCTGTATATCCCAACAAAAACCAATATTTAACAAAGAGATGCAAAGAAGATGTTGTAGACAAATAAGATGGCAAACAAATGTGGATTGTCTTAGAACTTAACTGACCAAGGTATGCCCATCAGAAAGCACGACAAATGTCAGTGCTAGATACATCCCACAAATGGTTAGAACCTGTTCCAAAAAAGAAAAGTAAAAAAAAGTCAGACCCCAATGCAAGACAAAAGAATAAGGAGAAGTCCACAAAATATGGGGGGTTTGTTCTGTCATGGATAGGTGATGATGGACGTTATACATTAAACATCTTTGTCACAGCGCAGCCAGTACTACAGTGTTGCTGTGATCCAAGCAGAGCAATAAGAAATACCATCACTCACAATAGGATATGATTTCCCCATGACAAATTTCTACAAGATTTTAACACATTGCATCAATTGGATATTATATTTCAAATTCCACAAAAAGAAATCAATCAAACCACTCAAAGGGCATATATAAAATTTTGGAAGTGTGTTAGGACAAAAAGAAATCAATGAAACCACTCAAAGGGCATATATATCAAAAACCTAAACGTGTCATATGATATACCAGTCAACGAAAAAAGAGCCATGAGGACAATTATTGAAACATGACAAGGTCTAAAAATAGTGAGGAGTTAGCATCATAAAGTTTGTTTCAAATTTCCAAGTATTCCAGTACTCCATGTCAAGCAGACCTGAAGTATACAGTAGAAAGCACTAGGCACACAATTTCATGTAGCTGTAGCAAAATGATCAAACGAAAAGCGGTAGAAGAAACTAATAAACCCTGCATACGCAGAATCAAGCACCCAGATTCTTGCAGCTATAGTAGAAATAACCATCAAGAAGTAGGAGAAACTAATAGAAATCAAGAGGGGATGGGCCAATATGTGGAAATTATCACTTGTTTTTATAAGGAAAAGGAGAATTAGTAATTCTAACTATAATGAAGCATGTACATTTACAAAAAAATTACCTCGCATAGTAGCACCTAACAAACCCCCGTCCAAGTCTCCTCTAGTCCTCTCAAATTTAAGATCACTTGCTCCTACGAAAAATAAATAGATCAGGATAAGTGCAACCATATACAAGAATCCCAAGTGTACAACAATTGAACTCATCAACAAAAAGGTAGGTACATGTTAGTTTTGAGTATTGTACTTTTCCCCAACTTTCTTATACTCTGCATCGGGTTCTAAGCTCCTATCCAAGTAAGGTTTCCTTTAGGAGCCTTGTGTTGACAACCATGGGCTTTCCCCGTAAGATTATAAAGGAATCTCATGGAAGGAATGTAAGATTCAGAAAATAAAAATATCAGCTCAGAGAGGCCCATCTGAAGACACAAAAAGTTTTAATGCAAGGTATGCAGATTTAGATACATTGACGAATAGAGGCTCAGCAGATGTTCTAGTTAAAATTCTACCTTACACACATCATCACAATGTGAATTTGCTAGCTCAGGTAGAATGACAACTTACAGAACAAGATTCTACTAAACCAAAAAAAAAAAAAAAAAAACGCTTACAGAACAAGAAGACCCTTGACCTTTACATTCACCCGTACATATGGCCAATTCTACATCAAATGAGCACACAGACACAAGACCCATTCGATTTCCGCCTTCACCACATTCCACCTCCTCACTGTTTCATTCCATTCAACCCCACCACCATCCATCAAGCAATACACAGCACGTTCAATCACATAAGAAACACACACACAACAAACGACCAAAGAGAGAGAGAGAGAGAGAGAGAGAGTGGCCCAAACGTCTCTAAGATAGCCAAGATACACCCCAAGATCCATGGCCACATCATGAATCCAAGAATCCACGCTCAAACCAATCAGAATACCAAAAGAATCATAGCCATTTTCATTATCCCACCAAAATGCCAACTAGTCGCAGTGAATGCCCATTTTCCACCCAAACTGACTTTGACATGAAATTCTCACCGTGCAACCCTTCAAATCGGAATCAAGGGGCTGGGATCACCAACCTCACAGCTGAGACAACTCCACCCCCTACTCCCTGTCCAAAATCCACCACGCACAAAATGCCCAAACCTTGTTCTGCAGCCATGTTTCAAGGAAAAAGAAAAAGACAAGAAGAAATGGAAGAAGAGAAGGGCGGGACTCACATACCTGGCAAGTTCTCCCTCACTCTCCTCCCTCTTCTTCTCTGTTGACCGTGCCTGGCCTACACCTGAAACGGCAGCAGCAGGGGTAACACAAAAAAAAAAAAAGAAAAAAAAGAATGGAAGATGGCAGGGAGTGCAGATCCACATACCTGGGCTAACTGGCGAGCTCCCTTCTTCCTCCTCCCCTCACTCTACTGTCACTCTCCCTGCTACCCACTCGACCTCCACCTGAAAACCATGGCAGGGGATGTGCTGCTCGGTTTCCACCTGAAACCATGGCAGAGAAGTTAACAAAAAAAGAAAGAAAATAAGAAATGGAAGAAGAGAAGGGGCAGGACCCACATACCTGGGCCACCAGCTGGCGAGTTCCCCCTCTCTCTCCTCCCTCTCCTTTCTCCCTCCTTCCGGAACGAGATGAGGACGAGATGAGATGAGGGATGTGACGAGGACGAGAGGAGAGGGCTGCTGGGCGTGGTGATGAGAGGGATCGTGAGATGGAGATGATGAGAGGGCGTAGAAGGGGTTTGTCGATTGAAAATTAGAAAGGAAAATAGATGGGCGCGGAAGGGGTTTTTTCTCACACATGATTAGGGAAAAACCACTAACCAATCTGAATAGAGATCAACTCTCCAGCTATGTTTTCCTTTAAGATTAGTCTAAAAGGGGAAAAAAAGAAAGAGATGGGGCAGGCTGGGTTCGGTGGTGGCCGGCGCAGGTGATCATGGAGGTCGCCGACGGCGACGGTGCTGACGGTGGGGCAGCGAGGTGTTGGGTGAAGGAGAGATGAATGAGAGATGAGAGAGTAGAGAAGAGAGGGGAGAAAGAGAGCTTGGTGGTGGTGATCGCCGGAGATGGGGGAGCTCGGCGACGATGGCAGCACGCCATGAGGGAGGGAGAACGAGGGAGATGAGATGAGGGAAGAAGAGGGATGAGGGGCTGCTGCTGGGAGTGAAAATGAGAAGAGAGGAATGGGTTTGCCCTATGAAAGGAAAAGGGGAAAAGGGTGGGGGGTTTTGCACGTGGGATGGGGGTGGGGTTTATGATGTGAGTGAGGTGGGGCCCACATGGGATGAGATGGGAATTGATAAAATGGGCTTTGATGGGTATGGGTCAGGTCAGGTTTTGGGTCGGGTTCGAGGGTTCTGATCGATCGAAATGCAACAAAAGGATAAAGTCCGGGAAATTAGGTAATCTACCCGATGGTGCCAAAATCTCGAAAAGCAGAAAATACTAAAAAGCCTTCGAAACTTTTCGGAAATAGCGACACACACCCCTACTGTACCCAAATGTGCTCGGATCTCAACCCAACTTCGCACGCGCGACCCTAATGATTAATCGGACCTATTTGGCTTATAAACGAGCTTAATTATCTAAAAATAAGTAAAGAGTCAACGCAAATGCAAAATAATTGTCTCTAATGAGCTAAAATAATTGGCGCCAATGCAAATGAAGTTGGCGCCTTATTTTTGCAGACGAAATTTTTTTTCCGTCTCCTATACTTTTGAAAAAAATGAAAAAAAAACGACAAAATTTATATTTCGTCCTCTTTGGGTGTTCTTTTAAGATAAAAAAAAAATTTCGTCATCAAATTTCGTCACAACAGCCTAGATTTCTTGTAGTGTGTAAATTAAAGGCTAACAGAGCAGATGAGTTTAAAACGATATTAAAAACTCTAAAATATTATATCGGTTTAAATATTTGTGATATAAAATGGTTACCTTAATATATCGGTTTAAGTCCACCCGATATCTGAAAGTAGCAACCGATATTACAAAACTTAAACTGATATAAGATATTTTGGAGCAGCATATTATATCGGTTTTACTAATAACTGATATTAAGGGATTTTAAAACCGATATAAAATCATTATTTTTTAGTAGTGATATAATAGGATATCATGCATGAAAGTAGTCTCTAAGGGTTCAAAGCCAATACAAAGGTGAATTTGATCAAAACTAATACTTCCTATGAAGGTTTACACTCTCCCTCTATCCATTCTCTCCTTTTGTCAACATGTTGACAAAGATTTAACTATGTAGTGCAAGAAGAAGATGGTTTTACCAATTGAGGGTAAACTTCAAGGAAATGATTAAACATGTTTAACTATAGAGCTCAATATGATCAAATTACCAAAATAAGGAGCAAGGCCAATGAGGAGAAAAGCGATCATGGATACCAATTGGAATGAAGAATACCAATTGAGATTCAATGATAAGACTATTAAATCAATCACTCTAAAATGGAGTTAAAAAGAATATAACTACTAGGATAAATCCAAATTAGAGCTGTCCATGATGTTATGGGGTTTACTAAACATAGCATCAGTTAATTATGAAAATCATATGCTATGAATGTTTTGAAATCATTTGATCCAATCATTAAATATGACTATCATGTGCAAGATGAGTGAAATGAAATTCAAACATGAAACCTACCTCAATCATTAACCAACCAAGATTATGATTACATAAACATGGTGGTCATGAGATTTACCTATATGAGCAAGAGAGTTGGCAAACATGAAAATTATGATGTTAATGGAATGTGACATGGAACAAAAATATATTACTATCAAGTTCAATCCAATGAACATGGTCTATCACATTCTCAAGGTATGACATCAATTGGATATGACAGCAATCGAAAATGATACTAATTGAAACCAATTGAATATGACAACATGATTAATAGCAAGGATGTGACAAATACAAAAATTCCATCAAGCATCATGAATGAATATTTATCACTTTTAATGATATAATTAATGAGCATTGTGATGAATAAGAGAAATTGCATTTTGAAAATATATGACTTGGTAGAGCATGCAATTTTCAAAGTATCAAATCATATGAATTCAACATCTAAGATATCCATCAAACAATAGATATAACTATGAAATACAAGGAATGGAATTCAAAGAGGTTCATATGATTAAGAATACTACTATGAAGTTGAAACATGTATAAAGATGACAACACTAAGAAAATACACATGAATCAACATCATAACCATCCATTAAAAAAAAATGACTAGAAAGAACAAAAGATGGATTTTTGAGTTCTAGTATAGTATCTACAAATATAACTAAGATCACAACTATACATGGAACCAATTGACATTTGCATATAAAAAGAATGTAATCAAATAAGCAAAGATGCAAATAGCTTATAACAACTTTCATTTCCATTTCTAAGATGATATAACCAAATGTATAAGGAAATGAGAACATGTAACATGCTTTGATGATTATAACTAATGATGTTTTAGGGCATTTCCATTCATATAATCTTCAAATCATTTCAATAAACAAAATCCAACAATTAGCATAAAAAGAATGATTTTGAAGATAACACATTATCAATTTTCAACTTTGCATTTTAAAAGATATAACTTATTTGAAACACATACAAGTTGATTTTTCAAAATAATAATTTTTCATATTAAAGTATAACTTAGAAATCCATGAAAAATCCAAATTGATTCAAATCATTTGTTTTTAAAAATAATCTAACTATTACATCTACACAAATGATTTTTTAATCTTTTATGCGGCCATGATCATGTCATCTCATGTACTCAACTATTTTTGAAGACATAAATAACCTCTGAAGCCTCGGTTTCAATGGAAAATAATGCAGAATCTTTGCGGCCATATTCTTATCCGTTATAGACGAAGTTACAACATGTTTAGTAGAGTGACATGCTATCGATTTCCACCTAGACTCACCACATACAGCACATTCATTCGTATTCTCATATTCCTTCCAGTACAGCATACAGTCATTCGGGCAAGCATCTATTTTTATGTAGTGCAGGCCAAGATCCCGAAGTATCTTTTTTGATTCATAGTGATTCTTAGGCAACATTTCACCAACAAGAAGTGCCACTTTTAATAACTCAAGTAACATGTCCAACGATTTGTTACTCCATCCATTACGACACTTTAAGTGAAATAACCGTACAAGGAAAGAAAGTTTTGAGAATTTAGTGTAACCCATTATAGTTCATTCTCAGCTTCCTTTAAAAGTTTGTAAAATTTCTGTGCTTCCACGTTGGGCTCATCCGAAATGCTTTCTTTCGACGATTCATTATCTTCCCCACCATCTAAGTTTGACATTCCAAATGCATCCTGTAACATTTCATGCATATCATTGCCCTCCTCAGACTCATCACTAATATATTCACCTCCATATATATCCTCCCCATGGCTCATCCAATTGATGTATCTCTGCATTATTCCATTCCATAATAAGTCACCATGCACATCTTATCTATTCTTATAGTACTTGTTACAACATTTAATACATGGACACAGGATCTTGTCATCATTTGTTGCATGCTCAAACACAAAATTTAGGAATTTTATAACACTAATTAGATACTCAGGGCTCGATCTTGACTTATGCATCCAAGCTTTATCGATCATAATATCCGGTTCAAGCCGTCACCTACCGACCAAAAACACATGATCACACAAGGCATGTCATGTGAGATATCAAGCCCATTTAATAATAAGTTGAGATATAGGTTGAGGCTCAACCTGCCCCAGTTATATACTTAATACATTATTTTAAAAATACTTTGTGCAACATTATCCTATCATAATTTGCAGCAAATACTCTATAAGAATGTCGAGTCACAAATTCTAATGTGTCACCCCACATGATAGGAAATACTTTTTTATTTTAAAAATAAAAATCGACGGTATCAAACCCAATCCGACTCATGCAAGTTACAGTCATATATCAAGTATTATAAAAATAAACCCAACATGTTGCATTCAAGCTCATCAAAATGTATGTGTAACAAACAACTCATAGATGTCCATGTATTTATGAACTCAATGGAAGGTGAATAGAATGACTGTCTTACCTTATCAATGCAAATGTCTCGACCAATTAAGAAAGGACTCACATGTTTTGGCTTCTCATTGGATGCTTGTACATATATGGAGAAGATTCACCTCGTGGCCCTGTCAAGAAAATCATGGATGCACATTAAGAACATTGTAAGATGAACTTTACCTGTTAATCAACAGCTTTTACTAAATGCATGGTGTTTTGTAGTATATTGAGACAGACAGGTTAGTGTAACAACAGATCCATTCATGGAGTGGTATGTTTTTATGTTGCATTGCCCACAACATCACCATTAGGTTTTAATCTAAGAAGACTCAAAATAGCCCATGGACATCAGCTGTTTGGCCTTTTGGGTTGGATATAAGAGTTCGCATGCAGAGGTCGAAGTTGGGTGTGGTTTGGCAGGTTTCTCAATTAGAGCCTCATCTCCCTTCACTAACAAGAGATATGAAGAGAGATGCAAGGAGGAAGGAATTCCCCCCAGTATTCAACAACCACTCATGAGATTGGAAACAATGGCAGAAATAATTCATAAATGCATCATCAAGAAGCTTCAAACAGGAAACACAAACACGCACAACTCAGTCTCAAGATGCTTACGTGCAAGTAAAACAAATATCCAATTCAAATATCCAGATATTAATTTCCAGTAAATTAAAATTAAACTTTTCAATTCTGACCTCCCCTACTTCTTTTTTATCAATACAATTCCTAAAATATCAATACAATTCCTAAAACTAACAAAAGCATAGGAAAACACTAATTAAAATGGAAGAATGGGGGGGGGGGGGGGGGGGTGTTGTGTTGGGGGGGGGGGGTGGTTTGGTTGGTTATTTATGGATGAAATCATGTTGAATCCATGATATAAGTGAACTAAGACCAAATTACTGCTACAACATTAACTAAAACAAAAAAAAAAAAAAAAAAAAAAAAAAGAAGCTAAAATTAAAGTGAAAAGGGATGAATCAATATTGTAGACAGACCAAAGTTTAAGTTCTTCACATATCCAATGAGTCAACAACAATAAAATTCAGTACCAATTGATTTGTGAATACTCAGAACCATAGATTTGTGAATAAGTGATTGGAACAGAAACTTGACACCGGAAAACAGAGTCAAGGCCAAAGATAAGGAAAGTAGTAGAAAAGATATAGAATTAATAAAAGAAGGAAAGAGAAATTTCAAGTACACAAGAATAAATACTCAGAACCATAGATTTGTGAATAAGTGATTGATTCGTAATGAGCAATGAATATCCGCCTTTCTGTTAAAGATGATCTATTAAACTCATAATTCATTACCCAAGCATAGGTATTTTCCTCTATCGTTCGAATTTTATGAAAGGTAACTATCTCAGTTTCATATAGAAATTCATATAGAATATTTGAAAAAGGCTTTCCTCCGAAAGAAAGAAAGGACCACCCAATCTATTACATCTGTAACAATCACAATGGTATTGTTGAAACTCGCTTGAACATGAATAACTCCTATTTGTATTCTACGTCCATTCTTACGTGAACCATTTCTTGGTATAGCTTTTGTCATATTTTATCATCTCATAAATATGAGTCAGAGAAATATGGATATATCCATTTCATGTCAAAACAGATCCTTTATTTGTACATCGGACCGTTTAGAAAGTCCCTTGTTAGAAAGATTACCCCTTTCTCTGTTTATGTTTCGGATTGGAACAAATTACTATAATTCGTCCCCGCCTACGGATTAGTTGACATTTTTCACAAATTTTACGAATGGAAGCCCTTATTTTCATATTTGTTATTCCTTAAATTCCAGTTTCTTTATCATTTGATAAGCACAATCATTCTTAACAAGGCATAAATCACCAATAGCTGAAAAAACATCAATTTCATAAAAAAAAAAAATGGTATTAAAACCACAATTCATACAAAATAATGCAATAAAATAAAATAAAATAAACAACAGAAATAAAAATCAAACAACTAGTACAGAGGACATAAATGCAAGGCTTGACGAGGATAACCAGTGCAGAGCAGGCTAGTAGAGTATTGCGTGATCTTCAACCACTTTTATTGAAGAAACATTTATACGAGATGGCACATAGAGACTTGAGTTATATGGAACTGAATATTAAGCAACAGAAAGCCTACAAGAACATGAAGTGTCTGTGGTTGAGAAGCATCTGTCAAGAGAGATGTATGGAGTAATCAGAAATAGCACCACTTTAAGAGAGAATATACTGGCTGGTTCCAATGTGAGAGAAAGTAAAAGCATATTGTAGTACGTGGTTGCTAAAATCTGATCCAAGAAGCAAATGAAGGACAATACATCCAATATAATAAACCCATTCATGGCACTCAAGTTTTCAATTAAGTGCATGCTAGATTCTTCACTCAAGTTACAAGTTGATTCGGCAATTATAGAGCATATTAGGAAGAATCTGTCTTCAATTATGTCTTTAAAGAGTGACATCATGTGTATCCAATAGATTAATAAGTTCCACAAGACAAACTATATCTGAATGACACGATCAAACTGTTTGATGGGTTATTCAGTCACACATCCAACACGCCAATATTGTGCAACTAAATCAAGATCTGAAGACTTTAAGATTTATTTACTAAGAGGGTGCTAGTTGGAGTCTTATCTTCATTGAGTTTTACCAACAGAACTACAACACATGTTTTTCCATCCTCCCTTTATAAAGGTATGTAGTCATGCACCCCATATAACTCAAACAATTCAATGAAATTCCAAATTTTATCTTCAGTTGAGATGGGTGACGAATCCATCTCCTCCCTCTCATTGAAAAAGACTTCACTAAAAAAACCCTCTTTTCTACAACGCCCCTCATCCAAGCATATCCTCACACAGGGCATGAAACAGTAATCTTGGATGGTGATGATAATGACAAAGATGACGAATTAAAGCATCAAGGTGAATAAAAAAGATAACTTTTTTTAAGAGAACAATCAACATTCTCCTCTCTACAGACCTTATTAAACTCTCCAGCAACAAGAAAAATGGAAAATTCACACAAATTCTAGCTCTTGGAAGATAACAAATCGAAGGTCAAAATCATTTCTTAAGGTCACAAGTTAGTTCTATCAAAGAAAACAAAAAACAAAGGCCTTGCCAGATACAATCACCTTCAACAACAGTTGTTGAAGTCAATAAAGCAAAACAACACAATCTCTGACAAAAGAAGAGGGAAAAAAAATGAAAACCCAGAAATCAAACCTGCTAATCAGTGAACAAATCAGTGAACAAAATCATCAATACCTAAAAAAGATCAGTAAAAATCGCTAAATGGACAAGCACAGAAGCAAAACAGCAGAAATGAACAGCTCAGGATCTACTAACAAAACCAGAAACAAATTTAAAAACAACAATATCAGATCTAATGCTAAAAATAGAAAACTTAAAACTTGAAGAAGAAGAAAAAGATAATAACCTTGCAAAAAATGGCAGTTCTCAACCTCCTTTCTCACAACATCAAGGACAATCAGCTCCGCTCCCTCCGCGTAGTGCTTGTCAAAGGAGACCACTGGCGCCATTGGATCGATAGTTTTACCCACGGTCATAGTGGAGGCTGCCGTTAAAAGTAACTTAAAAATTGAGTTATAGCGGGGGGAAGACTTAACCGCCGCTATAAGTGTCTTATAGCGTCGCATTTCAGAGGCCGCCACTATAAGTTCAACGCTAAAAATGTATTTTCTTGTTGTGATAGACTTAGGATCCATTTTGATGTTCTGTTTGTTTTGAAGTTTGATTGAAGTGTTGAGGCTAGGCGGCTTTAATTGTAAAAGCTTGTTGAGAACAACTTATAATGATGATGTTTCGAAGAAGTTTGATGGTTTTAGTTTGATTTGATGATGAAAAGGTAGTTTCTATTTTGGTTAATGAATCTTGTTTGCGCAAGAAAGTCTAGCCCTTCACTATTGTATGTTTAGGACTCTTTGTGTCAGGTACACTCAGCTATTAACGTCTAACACAACTAAGGCACCACCTGTGTGAGGGCTTTAGATTCTGGGTCGTCTGCAGTTCGGATTTTTATATTTTAGATGGATGTACACCATCAAATACCCCTTTTGAAAAGAAATATTGAAGTTTGGTTTTGAAGGGTATCCTTTTGTTTTAGTTTTTATCCCATGCCCTGCTTATCTCTACCACAGGTCACATGTAGAGCCGGGAGGGCAATGTTGAACTATCTCATGGTGATTAGTATATGTGGACAGCCTACTTATAAGATCTTCATGTTAGTTTGTTTATGATTCAAATGCTATGCATTTCATATGAACTTGTCTATCGTCTACTCTGATTCGTACTGCATATCTAGATGTGTTATATATATATATATATGAGAATATTCATGTGCATCCATCCAACACCATAGAGTGAGGGACACTTACAAAATTGAAAATATTCATGTGCAAAAGAGGAAAATCCATATATGGTCATATGCAGAAAAAGAATATTTATACACAAAGAGGGAAAGCCATGTAAGTGTCTCTCACCTTATGGTGAGGGATGGATGCACATGAATGTCCCCCATATATATATATATATATATATATATATAGCTCTTGTGAGAAACACTCTCACCTTACTATGAGAGATAAGGTGGGGGGGGCCTCACATCCATATCCAATGTCAACAAGGGGACCCTCAATTTAAGTTGTTAGCATTGGATATGGATGTGAGAGCCCCCACCTTATCTCTCATAATAAGGTGAGAGATTATCTCATAGGAGCATCTCCCTATATAATTATATATATGGGAGATGCCAATAACTTAAATGTGAGGGCCCCCACCTTATCTTTCATAGTAAGGTAAGAGATACTGTCATAAGAGCAAGGATGAAAATAGCGGTAGCGGTAGCGGCGGGCCGCTAAAACGCTACGTAGTGAGCGCTATGTAGCGTAGCGGTGCGATTTGGGAAAAATCGTCAAAAAAATATAAAAAAATTCTAGAAAATCTAGAATATTGAAAAATGAGAGAAAATGTATTTTTTTTTGCAAAATTAACTAAGGTAAGGGGGCGTAGCGGTTTCCTCACTGTATGAGAACCTGTATCGCTGTATAAATTGAAAATAATTGTAATAATCATTTTTTTCACTTGTGTTCATGTTGCTTAGTTATGCTAACTTAGAAACTAATGAAATGCTTATAAAAGAAAAAACTATGTTATGAAGTCAAAAACTTAGGAGTACCTAGAGAAAAAAATACATCTACCAAAGGGGGTGTCTAATAGGATGTACTTAGAGAAAAATCATTGAGAAGAACTCTCTATATCGACTATAATTCAGCGAGATCTTGTGCTTTTTGGTGTTTTTTTAAACATAAAAGGGTGGAAGAGTTGTTTAGAAATGTTATTTGGAGAGAAGAAGAAAAGAAATAAGTTTTATTATGCATTTTTTAAAAAATTTGGAAAGTAGAAATTTTTTTCACCCTGTAGCGGCCCCGTAGCGGATGTAATGGAAGCTGCGGGTGTGATGGCCAATAAATTGGTTGTAGCGTGGCGGTGGCGGCCGCTACGGCCGATATAGCGTAGTGTCCGCTATTTTCATCCATGCATGGGAGCATCTCTATATATATATATATATATAGTGAGTGGCTCTCCTCAGACACAGCTGAGAAGACCATCAACTACATTGTGTGATTTGCTAATGTGGCACTATAACAATTTGCACTTTTACCGGCGTTTTTTCCCTGCGAAATCATTAAATGCCGGGGAAAGTATAACTTTTACCGGCAAAAAAGGTTGTTTCGCCGGGGAAAGATAGTGTTTTCCCGGTGACAGATTTTCGCCGGCAAAGGTTCGATTTTTACTGGAGATTTGTATTTTTCGCTGGCAAAGGTCAATGTTTTCCCTGCGTTTTTTTTTTCACCAGCAAAGATCAATGTTTTCTGGCGATTTAATTTTTTCGCCGGCAAAGGTCGATGTTTTACACCAAATTTCACCCGCCACTCCACCAAATTTCACCCGCCCACTCCGACAAAGTGTCCACGCCTTTATTTTTCTTCTCCCAGAGAATATATTTTCAAAATTATTTTTGTCGGCGCACTATTTGCGCCGGGATTGTTATTACAAAATACCCAAACCGGATTCTCAATCGACAAACCCCCTTTTGCATCTCCCTCGCTTTCGGTCCCGTCACCCACCTCGATCCCTCATGTCTCTCACGCATCCCTCTCTCGCCCACCATCCTCTCCACCCGCTCCCCTACGTCTATCCCTCCGTCTCACATGCGCAGACCACCATCTCCCTCTCCCACACAAGCCTTCTCCCTCACGACCTCAGCCCTCTCAATACTTCTATAACAAGCAACGCGTGACTCTCACAACTTCTATGTTCCGGGGAGTTGCCAAGGACTGGTGGAAGAGTGTTCGAGATGCCTGTAGAGACATGCCTAATGCCACCATCTGGGAGACCTTTCGAGAGCAATTTCGCCGTAAGTTCATTCCTGCTCATGTACATCGGAAGAAGGAAGAAGAATTCATCTCCCTTAAGCAGAACAATATGACAGTGGCAACCTATGTGCACACTTTCACCCAGTTATCCAAATTTGCCAAAGATCTAGTAGACACAGAAGAGAAAAAGGTGAAGAGATTTGTTGGTGGACTTCACCCGATGTATGAAGAGCAAGTGACAATGTACAAAAGACCAGAAACTTTCCAAGAGGCGGTAGATCGGGCTTATGTCGCTGAAGAAATGGCCATCAAGAAGAGAAACGCTGACCCAAAGCGAAGCATGTCCCATGGGAAGAACTTCCAAACTAAGAAACAGAAAGGTGGAGTGAT
The DNA here is from genome assembly GCA_003546025.1 of Camphora micrantha. Taxonomy (NCBI): domain Eukaryota; kingdom Viridiplantae; phylum Streptophyta; class Magnoliopsida; order Laurales; family Lauraceae; genus Camphora; species Camphora micrantha. Next base: position 26,557,823 of record QPKB01000007.1, on the reverse strand, counting down.
TGGCACCAATGCACCTAAATGTGGAACATGTGGAAAGGGACACCCTATCGAGAAATGCTGGAGGAACACCGGAGCTTGCATTCTTTGTGGATCCATGGAACATCGGGCAGCTGCTTGCCCCAAGAATCGAGGGAATTATGGAGCACCCCAGCAAACCCCTCAGCAACAAGCTAGACCAGCACTCCCAGCTCCACCTCAACGACTGGCATTACCGGCACCACCCCCGAGACCCCAGCAGCAGCAACAGCGACATCAACAAGGCAAACCAAGACGGTAGCAACAACAGGCCCAGTAGCTACCACAACAAACATGGAGACTTTTTGCCACGAACCTTGTACAGGCAGAAGCTGCAGGCAATGTCGTTGAAGGTACCATTTCAATTTGTGCAAGAGATGCTAGGACATTGTTCGATTCGGGATCCACACACTCCTTTGTGGCGCCCCATTTTGCTAATGGTTTTCAGCAACCACCTGAGTTGCTTCCCTTTATGCTGATGGTGACTACCCAAGTGGGTAAGAAAGTAGCATGTGACTGCTATTACCCTACGTGCAGCGTTCGGATTGGAATTTTGTTGATGCCAGCAGACTTGATCGTCTTAATGATGCAAGATTTTGACGTCATCCTCGGTATGGATTGGCTTGCGAGATATCGAGCCTGTGTGGATTGCTTCCACAAAACCATCACCTTTAGGGTGAATGAACCTGAGTCGAATGTGATATTCGAGGGTGTACGGAGAGAAAGGCCTAAGTCCAGACTCGTGTCAGCATTGGATGCTGTGAAACTTCTGGAGAGCGGCTGTGAAGGTTATTTTGCTTTTATCTTCGAAAAGAAACCGCCAATAAAGCTTGAAGATATTCCTGTGGCATGCGAATTTTCAGATGTCTTTTCGGACGAAGTCCCAGGATTACCTCCACCCCGAGAAGTGGATTTCTCCATCGACTTGCTACCGGGCACCACTCCGATCTTGAAAGCACCTTACAGAATGGCCCCAACAGAACTTAGAGAATTAAAGGAGCAACTGCAAGGTTTACTGGATAAGGGACTTATACGTCCTAGCGTATCACCATGGGGAGCTCCTGTACTGTTCGTGAGGAAGAAGGATGGTTCTCTCCGGATGTGTATTGATTACAGACAGATCAATCAAGTGACGATCAAGAACAAATATCCTTTACCTCGCATTGACGAATTGTTTGATCAGCTCCAGGGAGCAGCATACTTTTCAAAGATCGATCTCAGATCTGGATACCATCAGTTAAGAGTACGCGAGCAAGACATTGAGAAAACAGCATTCAGGACGAGATACGGTCACTACGAATTTCTCGTGATACCCTTCGGTTTGACCAATGCGCCAGCAGTGTTTATGGCGTTGATGAATAGAATCTTCACCCCCTACCTTGATCAGTTTATTGTAGTCTTCATTGATGATATCTTAGTCTACTCGAAGTCTATGGAAGAACATGCGGATCACCTCAGAACTTCACTTCAATTGTACGCCAAGCTTGAAAAATGTGACTTTTGGCTGGAACAAGTAGCCTTTTTGGGACATATTATATCTCGAGAGGGACTAAGAGTAGACCCAGCAAAAGTAGAAGCTGTTATAAATTGGCAGAGTCCGAGATCAGTGGCAGAGATTCGAAGTTTTCTAGGCCTGGCAAGGTATTATCGTAGATTTGTTAAAGACTTTGCCAAAATCTCAGCCCCATTGACTAAATTAACTAGGAAAGATGTGCCATTTCTTTGGACTGAAGAATGTGAAGCCAGTTTCCGAACTTTGAAGGAGAGGTTGACGACCGCCCCAGTTTTATCCTTACCTGAAGGATCAGGAGGATTCGTAATTTATTCTGACGCTTCTAGAGTTGGTTTGGGCCTTGGGGTGTGTTTTAATGCAGAATGGAAAAGTTATAGCCTATGGGTCACGGCAGTTGAAGAATCATGAAAAGAATTATGCCACACATGATTTGGAGCTAGCTGCCATTGTATTTGCACTGAAACTTTGGAGACACTATTTGCACGGGGAACAATTCAAAGTGCACTTGGATCATCGCAGTCTACAATATTTGTTCTCTCAACAAGATCTCAACATGAGGCAAAGACGGTGGCTAGAATTTATAAAAGACTATGATTTTCCAATCAAATATATTCCAGGAAAAGGAAATGTTGTGGCTGACGCTTTGAGCAGGAAGTCGTCGTTAGTTGCAACCAAAGACACCTAAGGAAGTAAGTTTGATGCTTTAGGGGAACTGGACGTTGAGGTTCAATTGGTTAATGACTCAGTGATGTTGGCCACGATGTCTGTGTATGAACCTGAATTGATGACTCGAATTAAGAACGAACAGTTTGAAGACCCTAACTTGGCTAAGATCAGGGACCACATCACCGAGAAGCCTGATTTCCAATTAATGAACGGAGTTTTATATTTCAAAAATCGGTTATGTGTACCAAAGAATGGTGACTTGATAGTTCCGATTTTAACAGAAGCACATCATACAAGATACTCAGTGCACCCTAGAAGCACAAAGATGTATAGAGGTCTTAAGAGACGATTTGGTGGAATAACATGAAAAGGGAAATTGCAGAATTTGTATCCAAGTGTTACATGTGTCAGCGTGTAAAGTTCAAACACAAGAAGCCTCCGGGTCTGTTACACCCTTTATCTGTTCCTCAATGGAAGTGGGAGCACATATCGATGGACTTCGTTTCCAGCTTACCATTGACCAGTTGAAAGAATAATGTGATTTGGGTAATAGTTGACCGGCTGACGAAATCCGCCCATTTTCTCCTTTTCAAGAAAGGTATGAAGTTTAATGAGATGGCAAAACTTTTTGTCAAAGAAATAGTTCGACTACATGGCACCCCAGTCTCGATAGTCTCTGATAGAGATATGAGATTTGTTTCCTCGTTCTGGCAGTCTTTTCAGCAATCTATGGGCACCAAACTCAATTTCAGCACAGCTTACCACCCACAGACAGATGGACAGTCTGAACGCAACATACACACCTTAGAAGATATGCTTCGAGCTAGCGTTCTTGACATCGGTGGCGAGTGGGATGAACATTTGGCTCTATGTGAGTTTGCATATAACAACAGTTTTCATTCAGCTATTGGGATGCCGCCTTTTGAAGCTCTTTATGGTCGAAGTTGTAGGACTCCTGTGTGTTGGGAAGAAGTCGGTATGAGAAGTTTTCATGGACCTACAATTCTTGCTGATACTAACTGAGAAGGTCCTTCAAGTTAGAGAAAGATTGAAGACTACACAATCCAGACAAAAGAGTTATGCGGACAATAGAATAAGGAAGCTAGAATTCCAGGTTGGAGAATGGGTATTTTTGAAGACCTCTCCAATGAAAGGCACCATCAGATTCGGACAAAAAGGGAAACTCTCTCCAAGATATGTGGGACCATTTGAAATCAAGAGCCGAATAGGCGATGTAGCTTATAGATTGAAGCTTCCACCCGAATTTGCTGGAGTACACGATGTGTTTCACGTTTCTATGCTTCGCAAGTACGTTCGGGATCCTTCTCATGTCATTCAGTACGAAGAGGTCCAGATTAAACCCGATTCCACTTATGTTGAGCGTCCACTCTGCATCATAGACGAGAAAGAGCAAGTATTAGGAACGAGGACAATTCGATGGGTAAAACTCCTTTGGGAGCATCACGGACCCAAAGAAGCTACATGGGAACTCGAGGAACAAGTAGCACGGCTCTATCCTGAACTCTTCACCCAGGTATGATCATTTGGAGGACCGAATGAGTCTAAGAGGGGGAGGATGTTACACCTTGGCCCAACTTGGTCTTGGTTAATACTAATAAATTATATTTTAGCTAAATTGATCATGTTTAATTGTTAATTATAGTAATTAGTGTTTATTGGTCCTTATAGCCTGAATAGATGAGTCGTGAACCTTATAGAGGTAAGTGAGGACCGAGTTGACTCAATTGAATTGAGTCAAGGACTTTTTCATAATTATGGATTTTCGCATTTTGCATCATTTATGCGTCATTTTGACATCATCGTGTGTATTTTGACGAGTACGTTGATTTTCGTATTAGACTCTCCTTTATTTGCCTAACTAATGAGTAATTGGACCTCCATTTGAGTCAAAATGAGAAAATATGAAATTAGTGGGCCTTCTTGCAAAAATGTCACCCCATCCCTTTTTAAATATCCTTACTCCTCTCTCTTTCATTTCTTTTCATCTTCTTTATCTCTACACTCTTTCTCTTCTCTTCTTCTCCTTCAACCAAACAAGGGTTAGAGACCTTGAGCCTTGGAAGGCTAGAAGTGGATCCAACTTCATCTTCATCATCTTTATCTTCAACCCTTTTTCCTCTTGTGACAAGAAAGCCGTATTCATTGTTTCCATCTTTCTCAACTCCAAGTCTTGTGGAGGTAAGAGCCAAAAACACTTCCTTTTTGTGTTTATAGGAGTACATTGAGTCAATGAACCTTTGATTGGTCATGCATCCATATTTATTTTCATTTTTCCATGACTCTTATGGTTAGGGTTTGATTTTTGGGGCTTGTGGGTTTCCTTGAGTCAACAAGTGAGGAAGTTGGCAAAGCATTATTAGAGGCAAGTATAAGTATAATATGGTTTTACACATATGTCATTTTCATTGAATCTATAAGGTTCTTACTTAAACCTTTTTAGTTCTTAATCATGGGTGAACCTTGTTTATTTTATGATTATTTAATGATGAATGGGATGGAGAATTATTGATGTGGAATGGGAGCAAGAAGGCTCCATTCATGCAGGTATTTTAGTAAAGTTGAAGGAGGTTGGAAATGAGAGAAGAAGGTATGAGTTCAGAATTCTGAATCCCAGAATTCTGGACAGTTCGTTCGAGCGAACTGGACACTTCGCTCGAGCGAACTGCCTTCTAAAGCCAACGATCGAGCGAACGACGTGATCGCTCGATCAACCAACTCTCTGGATGGGTCCACTAGAGCGAACAAGGGTCCGCTCGAGCGACCACCTCCCTGGAATCCTCGCTCAAGCAAACAAATTATAACGCGCGAGCGACCCACCCTCTGGATTGGGTCCGCTCAAGCGAACCTGATGCTGTAACTGGTTCCTTCTTAACCCAAATTTTGAGTGAATTACTACCCTTAAACTATCTTAACCCACCTTAAATGTCCAAAAATGATAATTGAGGTGCTCACCCTTATTCCATAGGAAACTAGAAAACTTCGAGACTTATGACCTTAAGAAGGAACCATTAACCATTAAATTTTGACTAATGAATATTCATTAGTTTGATACTATGCTGTGGGGTTGGTTTGGGACTTCAATGTACCTTTCCTAATTAGTGACACCAAAAGAAGTAGGAATACGTTGAGCTTCAAACGTACCCTGCATTGGACAGTAAAGGACTAAATTTAATAGTTTAGTGTTGGTTCGTAAATTACCTTTAATCCTTTTAATTATTGTTTTTCATATTGGAGCATAATTTTAGTGACGATCAATTCTGATCTGTAAATTGTTATATCGCTCGTTTCTATTGAGATCCAAATGTTTATATTTAATTCATACTATTAGTATTACATACCAAAATTCACATTCACTGGAAATATGGATTGAGTGAATATTCGAAAACAATGTGATTAGTATTCGATTTGAATTATAAATAAAGGAATATAAACTTACTCAATCCAGTTGTTATCCGATTACCAATTGATTCGATCGAGTCGGCACTACTTAACTTCGACCTTGTGATACCCGACGGGGTTAAACTCGGTTTAATTATTTAAAGACTACTGCAGTAAGTCGTATGGAGTACCGGAACTCCAAATCTGGGTAGCCAGTTAGCCTTTGGCCGGGCAGCTGGTGACATCCCAACTAGATTTGCTCTCATTGAGATGATGAGCTTAAAGTAGTAGCCAATTAGTATGTTTTCACTATACTTGATTCACAATGCATGGATTATATTACGTTTACACAACCTATCTAGTTTGTACATGTTATTAATCTTCAGTAAATTATCCGTCTTTAATCTAAGATTGATACATTATGTTCTTCCTTATTATTGCCTATACTTGCTCATTCGTTGTATTGATGATGCTACCCTTGGTATCACAGTCACCGGTGCAGCCTCCGGTCCTGAGGAGACCAAGGAGGGAGAGAAGGTTACCTCAAACGTACATTCAGGACTAGAAGAGTGGCCTGAGCCCAGTACTGCTTAGTCTCGGAGTACGTGTTGAGATGTTATTGAAGGGTTTTGATTTTGAGCGTGGTTAGTCCCTTTCTGCGTGAACCACACCTGGATTGTAATATTTATACTTTTGGTAGTGATTTCGTATAGGGTTTTCCTTATACATCTTTTGTTAGACAATGTATATAATGTATAATTCTTTTGCATTAAACTTGAAATTACGTGGACTGAATGGGAAATTGATACCTCACTGACATGAAATACAGCTTCCATTTATATTAATTGCCTTAAAATGTTTTGGTGAGCTCTAACTCACAAGTTTGGAAGACTTCTTTCTCTCATTCGTGTGTTGTAAATGGCTCGAGACAGGTACAGCACACGGGAGTACGTGTGGCATATCTCGGAGGTTATCCTAGGCCAGGATAATTTGGGACCGGGATGTGACACTTTAAAAAAAAAAAATGGTAACAAAACTTCATTAAAAAGAAGCAACAAATATAAATTTGAAGAAGATAACCATTGGAGTTGGTTGTACAGTAATAACACCTGTGTGGGCCATGAGCCCTGATCCAAAGAGTTGAAATGGTGAATTTAAAATGCATTTGTGGTTAGAGAATGATTCTGCATGCTTTCTAGCGCGAAATACCTTTTCCAATTGGATTTTGATTTCCTCTCTATCGGAAAATCTCAGCTTCAAGATGATATATTTTCTGCTCGAAATGATGTCACACCAAATCCTTGGAAAGTTGGCTCATGCGAAAAATATAGCGGAGAATTCCATGGGAAATCCCCTGTAGAATTACAACCTTATGAATGTGCGACTCAGGTGGGCTGGTTTGGGTCCAGTCTACCCAAAAAAGTATAAAAAAAAAAAAAACTTTTTTAATGAAACTAGGTGACTGAGCACATTCTCAACTTCATTCCCCTGTAGAAGTTTGTCATGAATCAATATTATCATTGATGAAACATTTTAACCCAGATTGGGCAAACCTTTAATAAACAGGTAGAAATCTGGGAACAAAACGTTCCTTCAAGATGGATTTCTTTTCCTTTTCCTTTTTCCTTTTTGGGTTTTTATTTTATTTTATGCCTAATCTCTGATGTAAGACCACTTGGGGGCTGTGTCATGATTTGACCTATGGATTGCAATGGGTTGGGTTTTGTTGGACCTGCTTGCCTGATATTGAACATGCTTACAAGGTACAGAATCTTGATCTTTTACGTGGTATTAAAATCTTGATCCATCTTATTTACTGCATATTTTTGGTTTCTTCATTTATATGGTACTTTTCAAAGAATCTCATTATCCTTCTCACTACCAGGTTGGACCTGAGCTAGTACCTAGGGACTATGATATGGACACTACTTTTCCTTTCAGGTGGACTCCCATCATGTATTATGCTCTTTCTTTTGGAAATTGTTATCATAGGAGTAACACCCAAATCAGTTTCTATTATATCAAGACATTCTTTTTTGTTGTTTTTGGATGAGGGCACTTGCAGTCTACTGAACCTGAATTTATGCACATTTTCTTGATAGCTTTCACATCATTGGACATTAGTAGGAAATAAATATTAACCATTTTAGTATGGCTTTCTTACATATGCACCCTTATTCTGACATGCTCAAACCAGGATATAGCCATCTATTGCTTCCTTCCTTTGGAGTCGATGGTTAGTAGTAATTTAGTTAGTTACTCTCCTTTTCTTTTCAAAGAACTGATTGAAGTTGAATTCTTTTTTAATGACATTGAGTTTCCTTGTTGGTTTTGTTGTAAATGAGCTTAATCTTATCTGGGGTTTTCAAAATTTGGGATTTTGATAAGTTTGTCTATGGAAATTTTGCAGTGCAGTCAAGGCTTTTGAAGTCTTCAATTCTGGTTGTTGAAGTTGGAGGTCTTGGCTCACCTGCCTTGCTGCATCTTGCAGCTTGTGGTGTTGGCAATGTTCCTAACTGTGGAAAATTAAAACCCACTTAAAAGATATATTTATATATTCATGATGTATAGTAATGGGGTGCTGCTTTTTTTTTTTTTTTTTTTCTTTTTACATTTAAAAAGGATGGGTAGAATTGGACATGGATTAAGGTTGTAAGCTATATTCAAATGATCCTATCCCTTAGTTTTAGGTTCTTAAAGCTTTACGCCCATATATGGTGGGAATTCATCATGTAAACCAAGTTTCCTGCATTTTCTTTATGAATGTCCTACTAGCCCAAAGGTAGAAACCCAAACATGTTGGATGCTGATTTTGGTTAGAGAAGAATGTTACTGCTCATTTCCCTTGATATGGAATGGAAGACAACTACTTCTGCCACAATGTCTGTTGCTCTACCAATTTTTGTTATATGCAAACACATTATCAGGTTTTTTTTTTAGTGTTCTAGTTTACTTTATCTTCCAATGATATGATCAAAATGCACTATCTATTTGATTATGCTGATCAATTAACCATAGTTGGTCTGAGGTGGGACAATGTGAACTTTCTTCATTCAAACACGGGCTTCTGGATTAAGCAATTGCTTGCGCTTGCTTTATAGCATAATTTCAGATTCAGAGTCGATATATTTTATTAATACTCATATATATTGATTGATGCTTTTGTCTTGTCTGTAACTAGAGTAACACCTCCTATTGTCTATGAAGCTCATTTTGGTGTTGTTTATATTAGAACTGCCCAATTTTGACTATAGGATTTTCTTCTCAGGCCGCTTGGGTATTATTGATAATGATGTTGTTGAGCTTAATAATATGCACAGACAGGTATGTTTCCTAGTTTTGTATTGTGGTTGTAGTTTATTAGGTATAAATGCCGCTTCTATCTTCAACTACTAACAAATTTTATACATGAAAGAGGGAAGCTGCATGGGAAAAACTAGAATAACTCCCAAGTGAATTGTTGCTGTCAGCTTCACTAGATACCTAGCAATAGAATCAGGAAGCTACCTTAAAGAGAGGGAGGGAGGGAAGGGAGGGTGGGACTGGGGCAACTACAACACACATAACTTATAACTCTGACAAGTTCTTTCATGCATTTCCATACCAGTTTATTGTTTCATTCTCTTGTGATTAATGCTTCTGCATAGTTTTCATTACTCTATTTTGATTATAGCAGCAATGCTGGATTCTGATATTGTAATACAGATTATCCACACCGAAGCATATATTGAGCAGTCTAAAGTAATTGAACTTCTAGAAGTACAATGAACTAGGAGAAAGGGTAGACAAACAAAGACTTGAAATGTAGTCAGAAATGGACTTGTTTACAACTTTTCCTGGATCACATTTAACTGCGAACTCTTTCCTGTGTTAAGGATCAATCATTTTGATAGTTAAGCTAATGATATAGTTCTATTTTCAAGAAAAGCTAGTGATATGTTTTACTGGCATATGTGCAATGAAAGCAGGTTGTTTGTTCCGATTTTTTGTGATGCAAGGGAGTCAGTCTCGATCCTAGCTGGAAAGCAGGCCAATGAATTTTTTTTTTTTGGAGGCATATATATATATATAGATATATCATGTGATAGATCTTCGATGATATCAATCATAAATGCTGGCCCCATTACTTTCAAATCCAAGATCCAAGTTTATTGCTCTAAACCTTGTGTCCTTCTCTTATATTCCTCCAAAGACTTTTAATTTCATTTTGTGATGTATTTTTTCTATGGACTTGATTTAATGGAATCTCTCTGTTCTAGGGAAGAATTGCACTTTTCATAATTGATTTCAGTTGCTTTGTTTATATATAGTTTCACTAAAAGTTGTGCATATGACATTCTTAATCATATGTTAATCTTGCTATTTTTTTTTTATGCAGATTGAATAAAAATTGAAAATAAATTTTGTTAAAATAGTCCATGTAACTAGGATGCAGCCAACATGAAGGCCAAGTATGCAGAGTAACACATTGCTATATGTTAAAATGAGATGCATGAAGTTTTTTAAAACAATGATGCAGGTGTTGGAGTGGTGCAACGAGGAAATGATCATATATGAATATGTAAATTTTCATTGGCATTTGAATGTTGGTACTGAGTAGAATGTTACAAGTTGTTTTAATTTTGTAATGGTAATGGTAAAGTGCTTTCAATGTTGAAAGGATGTTTGAATATTAATATGAAGTGGAATGAATTTTCTTGTTTCACTTTTTGATGATTTTGGAATGGAAATGGATATTGGGTGTAGTAGATTTGGTATTGGATAATGGAATTCGCAATTTCAATTTATTCATGTGACACATGTTGGAAGTTGTAATGAATTGATGTATATACAGGAAAAGAAAATTAAAAATCAAATAAATAAATTAATAAATTATATTTAAAAAAAAATTATTCCCGTCGAGATAAAATGCCGGCAAAAAATTTTTAAAAAAGAATTTTTGTAAATTGTAAATCTTTTTCCGGCGCAAAATTAACGTCGGCAAAAGTTTTTCTAAATTTATTTTTTAAAAAATAAACTTCTTTTCCCGGCAAAAAAATAAAAGCCGGAAAAGTTTCTCTCTATTTATTATTGAAAAATAAACACCTTTTCCTGGTGCAAAAAAACACCGACAAAAGTTTTTTCTTAATTTATTATTGAAAAATAAACATCTTTGCCAGGCGAAAAACTTCCTTTACCGGCGAAATATAACGCCGACAATGTATACTTTTTCCGGCGCTACTTAGTTTTTCACCGGCAATGGACATTATTGGCGTACTTTTTTCGATGGATTGCCGGCGCAAAAGAAATCGCCGATAATATTTTTTTCTGGCGTTTTTTTGGACCTTTACCCGCCGGCAAAAGTACATATTGGTGCAGTCTGGGCGGAACAAGGAAAGCAAACGAAAATTTTTTTGGGCCCGCGCTTTCTCGTTTCCCCCTTTCATTTTCCTTCTTTCATATTCGGCGGACCTAATCAGGTTTTCTCATCTCTCCCCTCTCCTGCTCTGCCTCTCTCGATTAGCTCTATCTCTCTCTCTCTCTCGCGAATGAAAGTGGGAAATGAAAACGGCGCCCCTTTCCAGAGTCTCATCTCTCCATTGTCACCCAAATCAGAAGAGGAAAGTAGAAACGGATATGGAACTCCCCTAGAGTCTCATCTATCCATCACTTGAAGTTGCCCTTCCCGCATCGCCTCCCCTCTCCATCGCTCCAACTAAAAGTCGCCCCTTCTCTCTTCATTGCGCCCTTGTACGTCGTCTCCTCTCTCCATCGCTTGAAGCAGCCCTTCCCATCCTCTCTCCATCTGCAGCCATCAGAGAGATTAGCGACTCTTCAGGCAATCGGAGATCATTTGCTCTCTAAGAAACACGCGAGTGCTCTGCGCCCATTAGAGATATCTGCGCCTAGCCCAATCATAGATCTGCGCCATCTGCTGCCCGCCCATTTTTCTGGCAGGATCCATCTGCAGCCCCTCTTTATCTCGCCCTCTTTTGCTGGCTCACCCTATCATCTTTCCTCTCACTCTCTGCTATTTGCAACTTTGTTTCTTCCTCTCTCTCTCTATGTGCAGCTCTCACCCTCTTTACAGGATGGATGGAGATGCTTTGTGGAATTGGCTGTCTAGTATTTGGAATATTTTAGTATTGCATTTTATTGTGGATGTTGGGATGTACTGAGTGTTAAAGGGTTCACAAATTTGGTATTCGAATGTGGATTTTGATATAATATTGAGTTTTGAGTCTTGGATTTGGATGTTGCAGATATTGGTTTTGGAATGTTTTATTTTTGGATATTGGATTTTAATGTGAATGTTGTTTTAGTATTGAATGGAGATTAATGGAAAGTAGATTTGATTATTTTTGTAATGTGGTTTTTTTTTTCTTCTTTTTGTAAAGGGGTGTTTTCTTTTAATGGAAGACGGTTAGTGTCTGTGGTAAGCCTACACTCAGAGGTGGTTAGTGACTGATGGAGGTTTTTTTTTTCTTTTTCCAATTGTTTGATAGTGGTTCATGTTTTTTATGAGAATGTTTGATATGTTTTGTGCAAATTCAGCTGTATGTATTTCAAACATTAATTTTTTATTGTGGCCAAGAACCCTCGTCAAGTTTTTACAGTTTTTTCTGATGTGGGCATGATCTTTTTTCTGATGTGGGCAAGAACCCTCGGCAAAAATGATGACGGGGCATCTCCAATTCCGGCCCAGAGCGATGCTCCGTGGATGATGCAGTTGTAGTGCCTACTCAAGCTAATTCATTAGTACCGTCTTACCGCTAAATGGACACTAGAAACAACTCTCTTTCTGCAGAGCCGGAGTGATTTTCTCTCATTTTAACCTTAAATGGCACTATAAAATACTCATTCATCCCAACCACAACACATGGTGTTGCTGATGCAGCTGATCCCAACCACAATACATTCTGCCATTGAAGCTTAAAACGACAAAAAAAAATCCTTCAGCAGCAGATTCAATGAGTATTAAGAGTGCAGACCCTATCAACCTGTATCAACAATGAGCACCCAACACCAAACAAAGAACGTCCAACTTACAGTCCTAATTTTAACAGTTGGGCATAAATGACATGTAGCAGCCATTAACAGCATGGCAAACCTTAATTAAACCAATTTAACGATGAAAAAAAGTGATTACTTCGTAGATAAACCAAATCCTTCATATTCCATATAGGGATGTCCACCCAAACAATCCAAACCCTCTTGTATACATCCAAGCTCTCATCTATATTCCTAGTGGGAATTCACAAAATCTCAATAGAAGGCATCTCATCTGATAACCTGTCACAAAATTACAACTCCACAAGGTCATGAAATTCACAAAAAATGATTGCATCTCCAGGGTCATGGAATTCACAAAAAATGATTGCATCTCGCCCGATAACCTGTCACTACAGTAAGGCATCTCAACACAAATAAAATGATTTTTCAAAAAAAATAAAATAAATAAAACACCACAAAGAAAATGCATTCTACAAAATTGGACAATGTTTTGAGGCCAAATTTATAACATCTCAAACAATCACATTTAAATCCAGAATTCATTCCATCACTAGAATTATATTTCCATGAAATCCATTACATCATTCAAATTACATTTCTTTGATCAAAGATGTTCAGTTTTGAAGCCTTCTCTATCCTTTTGTCTAGTGCCTCTGCAGTTTTTGAAGAGATGGCATTGATGCTATCTGAGAAAAGAAAATAGCCAACACAATTGAAAACCATTACCTCAATTAGCACTAATGTAAACATTACAGAAATGAAGAGGAAACAAAGAGAATAATGAAGTTTGAAAGCAAGACCAAGACCCATCACAGAATCAATGAGAATAAGCTAAAACCCATAGTACCCATCTCATGAAAAAGTTAGAAGTAGGCAAAGAAACAGCCTCAAATGCATAACCCATTTGAGAGAGTTGGAGAGACAGAAGACCCATTTCAAAAAATGAAAAGAAAACCAAGATTACAGTCTCTAATGTCCATTTTAGCAATTATCACACTCACTTCATCCACGAGGATCAACTATCATTACTGAATGGACGAAACTCATCTTACCTCGTGGATGGGATGATGATGATTTTTTACCCACCAAAAAAGCCCTAATCAACACAACCATGCCCTCGTGAAAGTGTTTAGATGGTAAATCTAATAAGGCCCTATGTCGATGAGAGAAATAGAAAGATGCCTTCTCCAAGGGCAGCTTCCTCCATCTACATTTCCACCTCATCCAAACAAGCCCTAATCAACCCAACATAAAAAAACCAACATAATTAGATTTTTCATATAGAGAATGAAGAAGAAGAAGAAAGAAAGAAAGAAAGAAAACCCAAAAATTCAATCTCCATATTTTTCTGATGTGCTAAAGAAAAAGGTTTTTTCGCTTGTAGGCGAGAGAGGGAGAGAGATAGCCGGAGATGGGACTGCAGGGCGGAGAGAGGCCACACACAGTTCCTGCGCGAAGGAGAGTGCCCCAAATAAATTTCAGCGATGGTTCGACCTGTGGATCGCTCTGACCTGTGGAAGAGTTGCCGACGAAGGGGCTAGGCTGCAGCGAGGGAGGCCTCCAGGACAAAGTGATGGTTCGACCTTCTTGTCAAAGAAACCCCTTTTTCTGGATCTGAGCAGAGATTGTAGCGCAGAGACGTCGTGAGGCAGCGCCGCAGCGGGAGAGACAACGCGAGAGGTCCAAGCAAATCAACACAGCGAAAACATTAGAGAGAGAGGGAGAACAGTAGAGAGAGAGCTAATCAAGAGAGGGAGAAGAGGAAAGTAGAAAGAGAGAGCGCTCGACGAGACCAGGAGAGATGAGAAAACCTCTCTTGGGTCTTCTGAAGATGAAAGGGGGGAAATGAAAGCGGGAGAGGAAAAACTGATGGCCCATTCTGATTTCGGTTTTGCTTCTCTTATTCCAATAGACACGAGCGAACCGCATGCTGCAACTGAAGATAATATCAACTGCAGCTCAGGAGAGCCACTCCCATATATATATATATATATATTTGCCGACCATCGTGTCTGATGATGCTACTCTTAGTGCATAGGTACCGAGCCCTTCTTTACAGAGGAGGAGACGATGAATGAAATTTAGACGGATCAGTCTAATGACCTCTTAAACTATTATACGGACGATGTTGTTTAGCCGTATCGACCTCTTACTCGAGAGCATTCATGATACACTTGACCACTAGTTTCATCTTTTGGCTCCTTTACCTTTTAATTAGGCTCAAGTTTTGGTGTGGCCTATTGTTGTAAACAATATTTTGATTCACCTATTCTAAACTTGAACTCTAGTTAATATAATTCAGTATTTACTCTTAATTATACATCTTAATATATCATTTGTATTTGTGAAGCTTACGCTATACGTTTTATGCATTTGAGAAAATGTTTGTATCTTACAGTGATCTTCGATCCATTGGGGACATGATTGGGGCCAAGTGTTGTTATTAACATTGAAAATTTTTAATTAGCCCTAATCTTATGCATAATCCCAGGTTTCGCGACCGAGGGCATGACAACTTAGCAAAGTATATCAAAGAAGGGATAAACCCTAAAAACGACCAATCAATTCCACAACAAACAAAATTAAGGTCAAAAAAAAGAAGAAACAAAAGACTTTCATATGCCCTTAAATCAATGAGAGAGAAGAAAAAGGAAGAGCTTTTGATGGAGTGAACGAGATCGATAGAAGCCGGATGGTGCATGAAATCAAGAAAATCAGTAGATGTCAGGGAAGATGAAGACAAAATGAAATCCAAATGAAATCCCTCTCTATGACGAATAAATTTGGAGAGAGGAAGTCGACGCAGCTGCAGCCGCTACAACAGAGGGACTGCCGACGAAAATCCCGAGCCGAGGGGAAGAGGTAGAGTTCCGGAGCGTTTAGCCCATCTTGCGAACGAGGAGTTTTATGTGGCAACCTGCGGCAAGACGGGCGGGGGTAGGAATGGGTTTTGAACTGAGGGTGGTCCTGGTCCATGTGATCATGCACTGCTTGCGTATGCTTCCCTAGATAGTCTGCTTTTGCCATCTTCTGTCCTTCCCGAATACACACCTCCGCCTTGTCCTCCGCTTGAGTACAATAATCGGGGTACTCATCTGGTGCCGAGAGTCGTCCGGCTTACCACATAAGCATCTCACGCTTCTCTGCCGCAGGAGGTGAAAATTGGGCTGGCAACCCAGGCCATATATGCTCTTACGAGTACTTTGTGTCAGCAGCTTAAATTCTTTTGCTGGTTGTTTATGATATATTGGACTAAAGATGATAAAATATAAAGTGAAGGTTCCTTTTCACTTGTCTTTGTCTAGTGTAGTGTCGAAATAAAACAAGGATTGCCTCGAGTGAGGAGGCTATTATTACCAGCACCGAGATCCGAGATCCGAGATCCGAGAATAAATAAAGAGTGTCACTACCCCGCTGTAGTCTTGCTGTATATGGTTCTGAGCAATGCTATTGTCTTTGGAGTCAGATGTGGGTTTTTCATGGCCACACGCTTGAAAGATTTATGAGGGATCACGTAAATTATAAAAAAAAAAAACACCCAACAAGTATAAGATGTGTTCATTTTCTGGTTCACATTGGGCGTGGGCCAAAGTAAGGAGCTAGATAAACCTTACAAACTAACAAACATTCAAATCTCTGTTTCAATCAAACAGAGCATATCAGACTTACTGCAGACACAGTAGAAACACCCATACACTTCTCTGCAATATGCCTGTGAGGAAAATTTCAATTGCCACTGAAGAAGCGATCAGTGAGGCCATCGCTGGCAACTTTGGGGAAGACGACTGAGGTCAGAGTCAGAACCAGCCCAAAGCTCAGAACCAGATAAGCCACCAATATATGAAACAGGGAAGAAAGAATTTCACCAAATGGGTTATCTGGAATGACATCTAAAGATTCAATAGATTCTGAATAAACGTTTTGGGTGGGCGTGTTGGTTCTGATGATTTGAGTATGATGGATTGTTGAGATAAAGAATGTTTCTTGGGTTGGCATTGAGGAGCTGTAGAAGGAGATCTGGAAATGGATTGTTGAAATATGGAAGGTTATCTGAGTATCAATTAGTTTTATTTACAATTCTAGTATCAAAGAGTTTTACATACAATTCTATTTGTCCCAACAATTTCCTAGAACTTCCGTGGTTTCTGAGACTGCGAGGTGCTAGATGTCAATTCCATTCTGTTTCAGCCAATTTTGGCCGAAATGCTCTGGAATGAGGCCAGCCATGTGTGCTTTATAATTTTTGTACCCTTTCAATAATAAACTCAACTCAGAAAGCTAGTTTCAAGGGAGGAGAAAAAGAAAAACCCAGAAAACTGAGCAGTTGTTGCAGCTAAATAGCCTTGGGAGTGCAGCTGCTGTTTTGATTTTTTGAAGCTAGAGATTTGATGTGAGGATGTGAGGAAGTCTCTCATATAACAACAATGGTGAGGAGAGCTGTTCAAGCTAGAGATTTTTTTCTACTTCTGAGCTCAGACAAATTGAACGGCAAGTTTTTGGAAGGAATCAAATCAATTCATAGTTCTCGAGCTAGTAGGGGATG
Organism: Camphora micrantha; assembly: GCA_003546025.1. Lineage (NCBI taxonomy): Eukaryota > Viridiplantae > Streptophyta > Magnoliopsida > Laurales > Lauraceae > Camphora > Camphora micrantha. The sequence continues at coordinate 26,540,694 of QPKB01000007.1, read as the reverse complement.
TTTTTTTAGTTCCTTTCTTCTTTTCTTTCCCCAAAAAGGATATTGCGCCAAGGAAAAGACTAAACAACACATCCCACGAAACTAACAACCTACCTAATACACGAAAAACAGAAAGAAGCTCAACCCATAACCCTGCAACAGAACACAAAGAAAACAACTACAACCAACAATGCTAGTAAAGTTTCAGAAATACTTCTTCATTCCATGGTTTTAACAACTACTATTCCAAAAGGGGAAAGATGAAACTTGACTACAGGAGGTTTCTAGCTATTCTTCATTCTCTTGTTTGACAGATCTCATATGGACCGTACTGATCATGCTCCTTAGTATCATTTCTTCAGAATTACGGCTTTTTCTGAGCATTCTCCGTAGTATCATTTCTTCAGATGACCTGTTAAGAACAAAATTAGACTTAATGAGCGGTTTTTATTCTTCAGACCAAAATCAAATCTCTGTTCAATAGAAACAAAGCATAGTGGGGCGAGATCCTAACATTGCTAATGCACAGGATCCTATCAGAACAGAATATAGTCAGAGGGATCGCACAGTAGAAACACCCATCACTTACTCTAGTTTTAGCCTGTCAGGAAAATCGCAATTCCTGCTATTAGTGCGAAGCCTACGACAGCCAGCTTCTTGAACTTGGCTACTCTGGGGAAGATGAATGCCATCAGAATCAGCAGCAGGGCACAGTTCAGATTCACATAAGCCAACAATACCATGGAGAGATTTGCACCAGATGGATCATCAGTAATCATATCAAACTGAGCCATCCCACCCGCAGCCACTATCACTGAATACAAGGCAGCCCATTTAACACCCAGCAGATGAAAATTACCAAATGTTGGATACAGAAAAGCCTCTCTTTTCATTTTGTAAAACTTATGATACCATATACCCAATAACCTGACATAATACTGAGTATTATGATTCTTAGATCATTGATATGATTCTCATGTCAATATTTTACAAAATTGACTCACAGTATGAAGTCAATAATTACTTATAAACATTAAAAAAATGATTCAGAGAAAATTAACAGTGTGAAAGTGGAAACAGTCTGACAACAGAGAAATGATATTTGTAGTATTGGTGAAGTTTAAACAGTTAGACTTGGAATTGAGGAAACTAATCACTATCGACCAAAATAGATTATCATTTTCATATCACTGCATACCTTCGTTTCGAGCCTATCACCCACCATCAAGTTACAAGAGCCCTCCCATGTGAAGAACCAACCACTCAATATGGATTTCATATGTAAAGGGATATCAACCTCTCTTTTTTCTTCATCCATTTCAATTCTCTAAACGGATTTCAAGCATCAAAAAACAGATTCCAAAAAGCACAAGATAAAACCAGGATTTAATTGGCACACGCTTGAAAGATTGTAAGAGATCGCATGAAACCGTAATACAAGATTCTTGGAAAAAGCCTAAAGACTCTGTTTCTCTTCATTGATAAATCAAACAGACCCAAATACGAAATGGGTTGATTCTCTTAATACTCTGTTGTTCTTCTTTGGCAGATCATATAAACCCAAAATACAAGATGGGTTCATACTCTGGTTCACATTGGGCGTGTGCCTGAAAATCAGTACTCAATTCAGATTGTATAAAATAGGATTGATTTCATTTCCCTCATAGATTCCTATTCGACATCATTACAGGCAAAGGTAAAATCCAAAAGTAAAAAGGGAAGCAGCGCTGAGGTAAACCTTACAAACATTCAATTCTCTGTTTCATTAAGAATGTGCATACTAGGACCACAGACAGAAAAACACACATCACTTACCGTTCTCTTTGCTCGGCAGGAAAATTGCTATGGCTACCGAAGCTGCAACCAGTCCGAGGCCAATTACTGCAAATATGACAGCTGGCCCTAGCATTTTGGGAGTTTTTGGGGTCGGGGTTGGCGGTTATTTTTCTGATGATCTGGGTATGATGGGTTGTTACAGAGAATTGTTTCGGTAAGGATTCAGGATATGTGGGGCGTGCTTGTGCGGTGTCAGAATATAATGCAACTTATTTATTTGTCAAGTCAAAATACTCCATATCAGGTCAAATGATGAAGAACGGCTTGTTTCTGCTTGTTTTCTAGAAAACGATCACTTGTGAAATCTATTTTTTACAAAACTACCCTTGTTAATTTTTTTAACAAAATCCTTTTCAATGCCGGCCTTTAAAAGCTCTCAACTTATGATATAAAGGTGGGTCCCATGTACTTTAATTATTAATATGAGGACACATAAAACTCCTAGAGGTAGATCCATACTATAATTCTTAATGGTGGGGCCCATATTCACAAGCACAAAATGTGGCCCAAGATGTGATTCCTCTAAACATGGCCTCCATGTTGTAATTCCTAAAGGTGGGTCTTAAGTTGTAATTTTCAAAGGTGCATCCCATACAATAATTTCTAAAGATGGACCCATGTATGATATAATTCTCAAAGGTGAGCTATATGTTCTAATTTGTAAAGGTAGGTCCCATGTAAGTCTTTGAAAACTAATAATGAGCCCACATTTTAAAATCTGAACTATTAAATAACAAAAATATGATTCACACTTTAAATGAGTAACTAGGTTATTAAATAATAAAAAATATCTTTTTAAATAAGCGTTAAGCGATTAAATGATAAGAATCGCACATTATTAAAGAATGACCATGCAATTAATAATAAAAAATATATGACAACAACTTAAATGGGAGGGGGCGCCCTCACATTAATACCAACATATGAGAGCATCTTTTCCCTTACTATGAGAGATAAAGTGAGGACCCTCACATTAAAATCCTATCCCAATAACTTAAATGTAAGGGCTTACATCCTATCTCTCGAGATATCTCTCATATATATATATATATATATATTTTGGAGTGTTAAAGCTTATTTGGGCTTGTTTATTTAATAGGTCTATGCCTGGCCCTTTTGTTTCTTTTTAATCCATGAGAGTTAAAATTTAAGATGTAGGGCCTGTGTTGAACTTGGACCTAGACTTGGATCATTCTAACTTATAAATTAATGAAAGCTCTAATTTGAGTATTACTAACCATGAAATTAAGCATGCGTTTTTAACAAAATAGAAAAATAAAAAATAATTTTCATTTTGAACACGTGATTACATCGGTTTCTTGCATGATGTGTGACTACTAAAGCAACTATACTTTATATATGGCATCCATTTGACTATTTATTTAGCATATCCTGGTTTTATAATTAAGTGAATGAATAGTAGCAACCGTCCAATCACAGGGTAAAAAAAAAAAATGTCCCCAAATGACGGATTGATCATGTTTCTTAAAAACAACATTTAATTGAAAAAAAATAAAATGCGCAGCATATTTATAAATCAAATGATTGCTAAAGTGGACCTCATATAATATGGCTTGGACCACTAAAGAAAGTTGTGCTTGGTTATTTCTCACAATACTTGGTATTTATTTAAAATTTCAACTACTTTATGGGTAATTCTAACTATTGATGTAGAGCATGAGAATTGTGTCTATTATATTTTAGCTTTGAATTTTAATTTTTCGATTTTGAAAGAACATACACCCTCCTATTCAATCATATCTATTACAACCCATTTTATGCCTAATTATGGGCTTGATATATATTTTTTCATTATGTTTTATTTAATTACTACTATGTTTGTTAAAAGATAATTCATACAAAGTTTGAAAGAGAGTTTTTTATATATTGAAAACTAGATTGTAAAAAATAATATGTAGAATTACTCTTTTGTTATTTTGATTAGATTTTACAGTTAGGAACATTGTTAGATCAGTCATTGTTAAAAATATAAAGTATACCAATTTCATGGGCCAGATCATTGTTTGGATCAGTCATTGTTACAAAAAAAATAAAGTACACCAATTTCATGGGCCAACTCTAAGTAGAGTGAAATTTAGCAAAAGATAATTTTAAGCAGATTAAATTTTAGAGGTAGGATGATAAACGTAATATCAAGAACATGTGAAAGGTTGCTTTTTGGAAAGAGCTTTGCTAAGAAATTGCCGAGGCTAGTCTAGGAAGAAGATTATATAGGGCATTCAATGAAATAATGAGAGTTGTCAAATGAGTTGTCCTGGAACGATGGAGTGATGAGTATTCCTAAATCTTCTCGTTATCAAACGTGGCCATCTTTTATTTGTGGAATAGTCGCTGCACCCAAGCCTGTCCCTCAGGATATATTTACAGGGGGGCAGGCTTCCATACAGCGACTGCTCTAGCTTAATATGCGGTAGCGTGGATGTATATCCAATTGAATGTCACCGTGGATTTGGGGGATTTTCAAACTGCATTTACAACTTGCAAAACTTTCTTGGAGATAATAAATGCATTTTCTTTCTGCTTTTACCCTTTCAACTAAAGAGTTATTTGCAATGAGGAAAAACTAAGGGCGTCACCTCAACTTTTTTTCTACATAAATATAAAAAACCCACCTCATGCTTGCAGAAAAGCTCCCTTAGATTTCTCATCTCTTTAATAGCGACTATCAAATTAAAGTTTTTCTTATATAATCCTAGCACCTTGAATTAAAGTAGGACCCACCTTTAAATGGATTATCTATAATCTTAATTAAGATTATAAAGAATAAATAAATAATTTAATCAAATCAAATGCTATGCCTCTTATGGATGATGCAACTCTTTAATTGAAATAGTATTTGGTCGTGGTAGGAATAATAGCACATGCATTAATGCACTGTTTTTTATTTTTCCAATCCAATGGTAGAAAAGCTCGGATTGAGATGAAATTTGAGGATGTCTTATATATTCGTAGGGAGTTTATTTTGAATGGTTTGAATTATAATAGGTGGGTTAGGCCCAGTGTGGAGAATCCAAATTTAATAACTTAAAGATGGACCTACCACACTGTGTGGTCCACCATCTCCTCCCACTGGCTTAGTGATAAAGGTCTATGACAAACTAAAAAACTTAATTTCTATAGAAAAAAAAATATAATTAATTTGTATATGTAGTACTGAAGTAATATTAATATTAATATTAATATTATGAGTTAATTAAAATAAATGGTAAATCTCATTATCAACATTTTTTTATAAGTGGGCCCCATTGCGGAGAGTAATGATTTGTCGCCCACTGTTAGATTACATGAGAATTCTAAGTAGATCAAATAATGCTTGAGCCCATGCTACATTTTTAATATTTAATTACTTGATTATTGTACTCCAATGTGTAATTATTTTTATCATTAATTGCTTAATATTTGTTTAAAATGGGTAACATTTTTTATTTAATCTTTTCATTATTCATTTAAAATGTGTAGCATAGTTTTTATTTAATAAATTAATCTTTTTTTTTTTATTTTCATTACTTCATATGTTGCATTAAAAAAAAAAAATGGTCCCACTTTAGAAATAATAATATGAGATGCACATTTAGAAGTTATAACATGAAACCCATATTTAATTAGGAATTATATATGGCCCACATTTTACAAAAATTTAAAGGCCGGCCACTTTTTTTTAATATGGATATAGGTCCCACAATTAAGAATTATAACATGAATACATCTTTAGAAATTATAATTTAGTCTTATAGTTTTGGAATTATAATAAATGGGATCTACCTTTTCATCCGGTAGTTTGTAAAGGGTAGTATTGAAAACCATTTTATTAAGGAATCAGCAAAGGTATTTTGAAAATTCAATTCATCCTCCACGTGCCCTTCCCTTATTGGATGGAAAGACAAGCTCTATTAATATACTTTTAAGAGCCAGAGTCAATGATTCCCTTTTTGTTTTCTTGTTAAAGCTACACGTTTTTTTTGGTAAAGGCCAATGATTTGAAAGGGATAGATGGTCAGAACCTTCTTGCCGTGTGGCGGTGCCATGTCTCCTTCTTGTGAGGTCAGCAGTAGACGTGTAGGACTGGAGTGCGGATCCTCAGTGGCGAGTCCAACTGAGCCATGTCCCACCAAAGAAGTAAATCATAGGATTAAGAGAAAAATACTAGATTTTAACCCACCAAAGAAGTAAATCATAGGATTAAGAGAAAAATACTAGATTTTAACCAGGGGTTATTTACAAAGAAGATAAATTAACATGAGAAGACCCTTCGTTCTCTCTCATCTCACACCCTGTCACCCTCTTTCTTTCACACACTTAGGAAAAACAATTAAAACCTTATGTAATGATCCAACTATATTTATTTAGATACCTATTTTGATGTAACTTCTATATTTCATTAGATTAGGGCTATTTTATTTTTCCTTAAAATCTCTCCACCAGTTCTAGTATGATTAGGACAGTCTTTCTATATTTTTATCAATTGTTTCCCTATAAAATGGTTATTAGAGATTGTAGTAGGCATTCAGAATTATCAATAGAAATTTTATTTTGGAGGTTTTTGGTCTCTCGAACAATATGAAGAGGTGTTGAGTTCCCTCGAATAATCCGAAATATCTTTTTCGTTTATTTCCCTCTTATTTTTTGGTTGGGGCTGCTACAATTGGTATCAGAGCCAATTTGATCCAACCACCCATCCATCTTCTTCTCCATCCCATCTTCATCGCCATAACTCTTAACCCTATTCCATCGTCCCTCATCCCAATAAAAGAAAAACAATTTGTCATCTTCCATCTGGCATCTTCCTCTTTTATCCGCAACAGTTCCCTAATTCCCAAACTCCAAAAGAAAAAAAAATGTTCCAACCCCAGCGGAAACTCCCCTCTAATTGAATCCAACTCCGTCACCCAATCCGCCGGAAAGAGAGAGTGGTAGAGAGAAGACAAAAGAAAAAAAGGAGAAGAATAGGTGGATTGTGCTCCATCTCAGACAACCATTGCCTACATCTGCATCATCTCGTTTGATCAAACTCTATCAACAGCAGCAATCGGCAAGGTCCCTCTCGAGTTCTCCGAGTCTTTGCGGAAAGTCCAGATCCTTCGTTCCAACAGAAGAAGAAAGAGAAACAAAAGTGCCTACTTTAGGTAATGGGACGTTCTATTGGCGCACCAATAACTGTCTTCCCACACACATAGTTTAAGCATTTAAAAAAAATTTGTATGTGTGGGAAAAGAATTTTTTGGTTTGTCAATAGAACGTCCCTCAGGTAATTCATTACCTCTTTCTTTATCTCATCACAAAGTACGCTAAAGATTGAATAAAATTACAAGTCTTTGCCGTCCCCATCTAAAGCACGTTCACTTCTTAGCTTATAAGCATGGTTTAAAATCGCGGTATCGGCCTGGATAAAAACCGATATGATATCGGTATCGATCGCGGTCGTCGCGGTGTGAATTTTTTTTAATCCAAAAAATTTGCAAAAATATCCAAAAAATCCAGAATATTAGAAAATGCTGGAAAATAATGTTTTTTCCATTAGTAACAACAATAAATCAAAATGTCGATCACCTTAAGTTATGAGTCCTGCCTGTGTTGTAGTTCACTATCTTCTCCAGTATTTCATATAATGCAACTATTATTTTGGCTAATTGTCAATTTATTAGCATAAAATATAAGAAAATAAAGATAACTTAACAATTATCTATACAGTATTAATAAGCTATTAGTATTTACCATTTAATTTCATAAATACTCCAATAATTTTTTTGTTTAAAGTAAAAGACTAAAAAAAAAAAAACCATTTTTCTACACTCAAAATCATGTTTATAAGTAGATCTAGCATGAAAGTGTGTAGATCTAAGTGAAGAACACAACACAAACCCAAAAATGACATGCCAATGATCTTTTCATTCATTTCTATGCTTTATCTAAAAATAAAAAAATAAAAAACACATAATAGTAAAAATAAGAGAGTTAAGTTGATTTTCTCTTACTAAATAAAATGATTTCTTCAAGAAATAGTGTTGGAATTTGGAAATATGTAAGAGAATGAGCTATGGAGACATGCTTGCTCTAAGGAGATGAGGGGAGAGGAGAACAAAACGGGAAAATAGGGAAAAAGTTACAAAAAATTAAGGTTTTTGACCATTACTCCATCTTGGCTGATATTTTGAAAATATCGGCCGAGATATCAGTAATATCGGCCGAGGTATCTGTTAAACTGATATTTTGATCATATCGGCCAAGATTGGCTGATATTTGTTAGAATCACACGATCACTGAGGGCGGGGGGCGGGGGGGGGGGGGTGAATCAGTGATGTCTCAATACTTTTTACTTGAATATAAATAAGTCCAAATAATCAAAGTAGTAAAACAATAATCAAGCAACCACAGGAACACAAGGTTTTAACGTGGTTCACCCAAAGGCTACGTCCATGGTGCAACGACTACCCGGACACCAATCCGAGGTTAGTCTTACTGATTAGTTCTAAAGCTTCAACTTCAAGGAGCACCCACCCTTGATTCAGATAGCACCCACTATCTATGAAGCAACAACTCCCTTTACAATTCGTCTGCACCAACAGACGGGATCACCAAACCCCAACACCAAGCACCTACTTGATGTTTTACTTTGATTAGAGAAGAACCCTTTATAGAAATTCCTTTCTACAATCTCTCACTCTTAATCCCATACAAATCAGATTTTAATAAACATGAATTGAGAAATACTTATCTAAAGGAACTACTGATGAAGAACCATCTTCTTGATGCAGAGTTTCTTCTTGACTTGCTGTAAAAGAATCACAACAGTATCTCCTTACAAGCTCACACACCCTCACAATACTTCTCTCTTTCTGTGTGTGTATTTTCAAAGATCCCTAGCATGCATTTTTATAGGATTTGCCAACCCTAATTCGTGATTGCAAAAAGGCTAGGAGAGGTTTTGGAAACTCCTTCAAGGATAGGAAGAGATCCCTGTTTTTCCTCACGCAAGTTTCTGTTTTGAGAACTCCTTCAAGGATTGGAAGAGATCCCCTGTTTTTTTTCGCGCAAGTTTCTGTTTTGAGCTCTGCGCTTGACCGACCTCAGTGCTTGAACGAGCTCTGCGCTTGATTCTTCTTTGAGCTCTGCGCTTCGCCGAACTGAGCTGTCATGGCCGAGCTCAGTGCTTTTACCGAGCTCATGTCTTCCTTGTTATCGAGCACATCATGTCTTCCTTGTTACCGAGCTCATGTCTTCCTTGTTACCAAGCTCATCATGTCTTCCTTGTTACCGAGCTCAAGTCTTCCTTGTTATCGAGCTCATGTCTTCCTTGTTACCGAGCTCAACGCTTGACGCTTTGACCTGGCTCAACGCTTGACGCTTTAACGAGGCTGAGGCATTCGTTACCGTGCTGAGGCATTCGGTCAAGCTGAGGCATTTGTTACCGAGATGAGGCATTCGTTACCATGATGAGGCATTCGGTATTATACTTGTGTGACAATGTGTTGACAATAATTCCAATACAAAACCGAGCTTCAAACCTCAAACTCTCTTCAAAATCCAACAATCTCCCCCATTGGAATTGTTGGCAACACTTGGAACATGTTGACTTTCACGATGCTTGCAAACAAGTTTTTATTCTATTCTGGACTACTGTAGCAAGTCTTCTTGGCAGCTTCTAATCACCTCAACCAATCAACCCTTAAAACTTACAGACTCCCCCTAAACAACATGTTCTTACAATTTATTCTCCCCCTTTGACAACAATCTCAAAGGGACTTGCTTAGGAGCAAAAGGAATAGCAATAATGCGTGCTCCCCTAACAAGAAGGTCTCCTAATGCTTGGGAGAGTAACTCCCAATTTCTTGCGAAGATACTCAAAGACTTCCTTTGGTAGAGGCTTTGTGAAGATATCAGCCACTTGTTCAATGGTTGGAACATATTCCAATTTTACCTCACCGTCAGCAATCTTTTCTTTAAGAAAGTGATAGCGTATGACAACATGCTTTGTGCGGGAGTGTTGGATAGGGTTCTTCTCTATTTGCTCTAACTCCTCATGCATAGCCTTTAACCAATTTTCATCAAGGCTTGCTTCAGTAATGAGGACATCAACAAATGTAAGGCCCCACCCCTTGTGGGCCCTCACTTTGATTTGAATATTATTAATTATAGTATAGGTTATCTAATTATACTAATTAGTAGGGATTAGTAATGGTAGATTTTCCTAAGTTATTAGCCTACTTTCTAGGATTTAGCCTCTTGTGTATTTCATAGGTTCTATAGGGTGTCTATTGTAATTGTAGGAGTTTGTTAGTTAATTAGAGGCCTTAGCTAGTAAATAGAATTAATAGGAGGGGTTTCCACTTGAGAATACTCTAATTTTTCTAAAAAGACTTAAATGCCCATGTACTTATCCTCATTTTATACAAAGCTAGAAAGGGCTCCTTGGCCATTAGCCACCTAACATAAACTATAAAATAGCCCTTCTCATGCCAAATGATCAACATCTCTCTCACTATCGTTTCCCTCTCTTTTCTCTTTTCTCTCATTTCCCTCCATTTTTCTCTCTAGAGACCCTAGATCTAGAACCCTAGCTACAAGGAGAAGAAGATCATCTACAAGTTTCAGCTGCTATCATCTCTAAGGATCTCTTATATCTTATAGATCTCTCATTTCTCATCTAATCAAGGTATTCTTCTTCTTCTTCTTCTTCTTCTTCTTCATCTCATTTCTCTCTTTAGATTTCATTTCGTCATTGTAATTCTCTTGTGGTTTTGGGATTAGGGCCTGTAGATCTACTTAAATCTGGTTTTTGGGATTGTTGGAGTGATTAAAAGACCCTAGGAGCTTTGATTTCTATTTGGAGCTTGGATCTCTATTTTTTTTTTCCTATTTTCATTGTTATTGGATTGAGGCAAGTGCAATATCCTTATTTAGCATAGAATGCATGTTTTCCATCTATTGATTCTATAATTGCAATTTAATTGATGTTGGAATGCTTAGATCTATCATTTAAGCTTGTTTTCATGGTTTTTGGCCATTGATGGATGAGTTTCTCTCATTTGGAAGATCAATGGCCAAATTGTGGATGGTTGGACGTAGATTGAAATGTTTTTAATGTTTGATGATGTTTCTATGATGGATGGACGTGATTAGATGTGGTTTTGATGGAAATTGGGTTAAATGGGAGAAGTTCTAGATTTCTGGAATTTTGGATCCGTAGTGTACCCGGTCGACCGGCCCTGCTAGGTGTCAGCCGAATACAAAGGAAAATCCAGAAAATAACTAAGAGCTGAATTCTCTCTGTCCCAGAAATCCAGTGTACTTGGTTGACCGGCCCTGCTAGATGTCGATCGGATACAAAGGATTTCCAGAATTCTGACTGGAACCGAACTGACCCATTTGTCTCAGAAATCCAGTGTACCCAGTCGACATCCAGGCCAGGCGGTCGACCGGACACACTACAAAATTTCAAGAACAAGGCATTGGCTGCCACGTGACTAACGAGGTTTTCATGTGTACCCGGTCGACATCCTAGCCACGTTGTTTACCAGATACTCTGTGCTGGATGTCGACCTGGGAGTCAACACCCTGACTTTCCCAGTGTACCCGGTTGACCAGCCCTTGGGGATGTCGACTGGATACACTGCAGACTGAGGTCTTCCAGTTTTGCAATTTCTGATTGTGTGATATGTTGTGGGGCCCATTGACCATCCAAATGGAGTTCTATTGATGTGCCAAGCATGAGTCAATGGTATGGCTCAACCTTGACTCATGGGGGCCACTAAGTAGGGTCTAGTGTATTGATTGGACCTCGATTCAATCCTTACACGTTGTCGAAGATGCCCGTAACTTCTGGAGCACCAAACACAGTATCCTTGGCATCTGAAACTTCATTTAGGAATGAAATTGACTGACATGGATCTGGACCTGAACAGGAGGCCATTACTTAGGATTGGACCTTGTTATTCCCATTTGATTTGCTTGATTATGGAGATTTAATATGCTTAGGTCATTGCTATCACTCTTGTATCTTTTCTATTGATAATACATGTTAATTAAATAGAAATTAGATGACTTGAACCTATGATTACCTAGTAGTGACCTGATGTTGTGGATTGGTGGTTAATAACCTGTGTTTGTGGCTAGGTGGGCCATCATATGGCCTAAGAATGGATGGATGTGATACCTTAGGATGAAGATGTTGGATGTCATGGACTTGTGACCCATTTATGAATGGGAATGGACTGTACATTGTTGGACTGAACTTGGATATTATACTTGGATTGTTTTGAACTAAGGCCATGACATTAGTGGGCCTTAGCATGGATTCAATGATGGACTTGGACTTGGATTGCAATTGTCGTTTAGACCTATATCGTGGACCTCTTATGGACTTGATAGGACCTTGCTCGCGCCAGGCCAGCATAGACAAACACAGACCTTTACTTGTTTCCTTGAGTCGGCATTAATATTCACTCAATTTTTATAAGCTTAGCCTTTGGACTGATCATCACTGATGAGAGCTATATTGGTTGTTGTTGAGAGCTATCATGATGAGCTTTGGCTAAAAGGATAGTATGATTCCGGTTCTGGTCTATTGAGTATGAGGGTGTTGATATTGAGATTGATGTTGTTATTATTGGCGGGGCTCGTCATCCCTTGCACTGTTACTTTATTTTCCCGCCGTGACTGTTTACAGTATGGGAGGGCCGCGACATAATATCCTGCGGTGTCCAGCTTGTGTGAATGTGCCACCTCGATGTATAGTTATAATAGATGTTTTACTTTTACTCCTGATTCTAATTGCTTTGTCTTGCTCAATTGCCTAGCATTTGTAGTGTTGTTAATCTTATAACTTTTGATCGTCTATATTTCCTTTGATGCATACATCCTATGTTACTTATATATCGTGCCTTGCCAGATCCTTGGATTTGACCCATCTTTGGTTCTTAGGTTTTGACCCCGATCTCGAGGATGACGTGATCGTTGAGGCGCCCGTAGCTGGAGACTACGGATGGGGACCGGCTGACCTAGTGGTCGAGTTGGAGGTTGGAGTGCCTGCACAATGGGTTTGAGTGCAGTTCTGTTTTGGGGTTTTGAGTGACTTTTGTTGTGAGCATGGGTTTTCATTCATCTGATATGTACAGACTATATTTAGCAGGGGTTTTCATTCATCTGATATGTAGTCTATATTTCTTACTTTGAGATTAGTAGATAGATGCCCTGCTACATTTGATATATGATTTCGATACCTTATTGCTTCCGCTATTGTTTGATATTGCTTCCGCGATCTTTCTTATGCTTCCGCAATTAAACGTTGATCATTATATTGTTTCAACAAAAGTTTTAAGTTGGACTTCACTGTGGACTATGATCTTGGAAGTTATTGGATTTTCAGGGAAGTAGTAACCCAATTTTGGGTACTTTGGTGGTAACCTCTGCATTCCAGATTGGGGCGTTAGAACTAAGATAATGATTGTTGACACAAAAATATTAGATGTCTTTCTTACATTTTCAACATCAAAGAAGTCGCATGAAGCTGCATAAGGCCACATAAAATGAGCGAAGCTACTCCGGAATTCTTAGGAATTGAAATTAATGGTTGAAGCCCCATTTTTAGCCCGAATTTATACGTCCGAGTCCGGGTCTTTGGTGGGGACTATGGGGCATAGGTGGGACTTGTTTTGGTCTCGTTTGACCCGGAATGACCCCCAACTAGCTATGAATTCTTAAGGACTTAATCTGAGAGGTTTAAACCCCATTTAAACCTAAACTATGTGCATTGAATGCTTGGTTCCTCGGTGTGAACTATGAACCATAGGGCGACTAGTTTTGAGACCGATGAACCAAACATGACTCAAATAAATGGTTGTCCCTATAAATGTTTGTAAAGCTTTGTACTCACCCTGGTGGGTTGTCCGGAGGCATGTAAATATATGTCGGACTTGGGGATGCACATGATTAGAGTTTCGAGTAGCTAACCACATTACTACAATGCCAAGGAAATAACCACATGCAATCGAACCCTAAGCATGTGCAATGCCCAATCCCACTACCCCGACATGTCAGTGGCAACCCAAACTCTATGAGAGTACTTGTAATGGTTCCTTGACTGTTTTACATCCCAATGTCACGTATTATTGTTTCCTGTCTCTCGTGTACAGGTACACACCTCATTTGTTGTTGTACCTTGTACATGCACTTCCCAGTGACGGATCCATGGTTGGGGCATGCTGGGTGGTTAGTGAGCATTTAGTTGTCCTACTTCTCCCAACCACCCGGATTGACATCGTACCTCTTTTACCCACTCGGGTTAAGCCATTCCATATAGGAATGCTACCTGATTTTCTAAAGACTGTAGGTCTTGTCTGATCCAACTTGATTTACCTTTATGTTAGTCAATCAAATTTGCCTGCCATTATGCCAATTTTGTAATGCCCTAACTTGGGTACGTGTTTCAATTCTATAGATCATGAGGGGTACCGGATTTATAGGTTGATCGTGACTATGTAAGTCAGCTTGATAATTAACCCCCATCTAATTCGCAATTGCTGAATAAGTCCCATATGTGTATTTTATAATTCTGTTAGTCGGCACCACTAAGAATGGAGTTCCCTTCGGTCTGCTCAACCGTCTAGAGGTCCTTTAACTCTATTTTTATGATCTGCAGATTGGTTTGTTGGTTGGCTCGGTCTTAATGATCGATGTATCTAAGACCATCTCCTTGTGAGTTTGGCAATCTAGTTATATATATATATATGCTCTGCTTTTGTTGTCATAAGTCATTGTTGGTTGGCTCTTATCACCTTGTGCGATGGCGAAGTATAGCTACATGTGGACGCCATCTTGGCAGGTAGTGTATGTGATAGTGGTACTGTTTATTTATGTTTTTGCATCACATTATTCTGATTATGCTCATGCACGATTATGTGTAGTTGTACCACTCATTGAGATTCTATCGATTTGTTTCTTGTCCTTGTTCTCATTATTGCAAACATGCTATGATATATCATTTTAAACACCTGCTGGGTCGTCGTGCAGACGTGAGAGTCCGTTGGGTCCAACCCTTTCGTGAACGGAGACAAAGCGAACATTAACATTTTTTTGTACGGATATGCCAGATTTTCTACTCTACTTGGAATTGACAAGTGGTGGTTCGTAGATCCACCTTCACATGTAGAAAAGGAAATCAACTTTTTTTTTTAGTTTTTCATTGCACATATATTTAAGAAAAAAGACATGGGTTATTTTGAATGCCATGAAAGGTGATTTTCATTTGTTTTGCCATGAAAGGCAATTTACAGTTCTTATAAAAAATGAAAGACAAGAGTTGTGATTTTTTTATGTCTCTTTAAACAATACAAAATACAACGAAAAGCAAGAAAATTAGATCTAACTTCTCAGGAGATTGTGGGGACTCATTTAAATTCACGGTCGCAAGTTGTGTGTGGACTTCGCCATCATCCTTCAGATGAGAAGAGAGGATGATCTTGACTTGCTTGGCTTGGCTTAAACCTTGGATTTTTAGAGGATAAAGACCAAGAGAAGGTCTTTTATCCAATAAAAAGCTAAGTATACGGGCTGAAAAGCCACGTCTAAGCCATGGAGACAAAAAAAGAAGGCCTTGTAGCGGTGGTTGATGCAAGACCTCTTCAACGGAGGAGAGATCGTTGTAGCAACTTTGCCAGAGTTTTCTCTTGTGTATTTTTTGGTTGATTTTCTGGATTTTTGTCAGTCCTTGAAATGGTGGAAAGGGCCTCATTTTATAGACTTTTGGTGGCCATGAGGGGGGTTTATGAGCCTTAAATATATTAAAGCTACATGATGGTAGGAGTTACAGGTTTTTACTTCATTATTTTATAACTCCTTTTTCTGGGCTTTTGATTGGCCGTTGGAGAGTAAAGGGCTTTTAATTGCCTTTAAGCTCCATGATGGGAGGACTTACATGGTTTGAGGACTTACATGGTTTAATGTCATGATTATAGTTGACTTGTAACTCCCGTTTTCTAGCTTCTGATTGGGCCGTCCAAAATAACGAGTAAATGACCGCATTAACTTGTAAAAATATGGGTCATCAACTGCATTAAGTGGTCACCGGAGCGTTTGAAGAGTCACGGGCTGCACCGCGTCTTTTGGAATTCTTCTTGCGATGATCGCTGATAGATCTTCATGCTGATTAATGTCGGATGACCATGCAACTTCAAACATTAATTGCGACTAGTGGGCCGGTACCATCTGTCTCGTCGATTTCTCGATCGATCAGGCAAAAAAGTGTGCTTTCTTGGTCGATCGGTTGGCGATTTCAAAGTGTTTGATGACTGTCCCATGCTTTTGACGGCGGATCTGTGATGTTGACGAAGATTGACGGATTTCGTGCCTCGAAAGTAAGATTTTGGAAAACCAAAAGGGCCAAACATCTCAAAACATGAAAAGGACCCAAAAAATGAGCTTTTGGCGAAAATTCGGCGACCCTGGCAACCATGCACCCATGGTCAACAGTGACCATGAGGATTTTTACCCCTTATGGTCGCCCGTTTTAGGCAGTTTTGCGGTTTTTCTAATTCTTTCATCTTCGCTATTTTTCTTGGCATTTTTGCACATGTATTGGCCTGATTTCCCTCGAGAAAACTTGACAAGAAGCCTTGCATATCAGAGCGCAAATTTTTTGATTTTTCGGGAAAGTCGGAGACTTTGTCGCGTAGAGTTGTCGAGAAGCCAAAACTAGGTCAAACAATGTCGGAATGGCCTAAAATTTCAAGTGAAGCCTCCTTAGCAATAAATAAGACCGACTATAGGCTTTTGTTTGAGTTTTGAAGTCGTGTGGGGCCCTGTCGCCAGTAGACTTGATTTTGTCGCGAGAAAGATACCGTGCTTTGATGTAAAGTCAACCGATGTCCGATTGGCCTAAAATCTAACAGGGAGCCTATTGGAGTCATTTTGAGAGACCCATTAGCTCCGATTTGGAAATCATGGTCCCGAGGGGCTCCACTGTAGGGAGGCCTAATTTGGTTTTCGAGAGTCAAAGTCTGATCAACTGTTGTTGAAATGACCTTAAACTTGACATGTAGCCCTTTGGAAGTATTTTGAAATAACCCAAGTGCACTGTTTGATGAGTGATGGCCTTAGTAGTTCTTGCTGCTTGAGGGTTGATGTAGGGTCAAACGTTGTCGGTTCGACCTGAAACTTGAGACAGAGCCTTTTGGAAGTATTTTGAGATCATCCATAGGCTCTGATCAAAGATTTGATGTCTTCGACTTTATCACCGCCGGAAGCTCCTGTTCAGCTGCTGGAAGAGTGAAGTTAGGCCAAATAATGTTGAAATGACTCGAAACTTCATGTTTACTCTTCTTTTGGCTGTTTTGAATGATCTTGCAGTTTTTGTTTGATTCTGACAAGATTTGATGCTTGAAGTAGCATTGCCTGTTTGTGGTAGGATGCGGCTTCATGTAGCTTCTTGATGTTGAAAGTGTACGAAGAGACAAAGTAACATTTTTGGTGTCAACACTTGGTTAGGTTTACACTTGGTTTGCAAGGTGTGCTTGCGGAGGCGGCTGTAGAGTTGCAGTGCCTAGGTAAGAGTGGTGCTGACGGCTTCACTTAGACATCGGGTGCTGCACTGAGTGACCACAACATTGGGGGATTTTACATGCTTTAGTATTTCAGTTGTACTGGCCCCCGTGGGCCTTTTTATATCCTGGGATGTAATTAATGCACATTGTTTTATTGTAACTTTAATATTGGACAATGAAACCTTGTGGCCCTGTCTTGCTCTGTATTTTTATTGTTTATGGTTTTCAATTGGGAGAGATAATGTGTCATGTTGAATATGAGATAAGTGTTGGGTTGCAACATGAAATTTGAGGGGGCACGGATTTCGGGTCACAAGGCCACGCAAGCTTCTGCAAAGCGTTCATGATTGTGATGGGGTATTTTAAATCACACATTTGGATCCTGGGGTTGGAAGTGTGCAAATCACCCCATCAATTTCCTAATCGGCGCCTCGGTTTTAGGGCGTCAAAGTTTTCCCATACCTAGTTAAAACTAAAAGGGTTATTAATTATTATATTGAAAATGTGACATATCTAGAGGTGTAAATTGGGCTGGCCCGCCCAGGTATGGCCCGACTGTGTTGACCGTGCTAGGCCAAGGGGGCCCTGGGTGGTGGAATGGCACCACACGACCCAGGGCCTTAGTCATGCCGTGCTGGGCCACTGCATGAGGCACAAACAGGCCCGACACGTATCGAAAGATCATATTCACCCCACCCTAACCCCCCTAGCAACTAAAAACGATCAAATATGTGGGCTTTTGTGTCATTTCAATACTTTTGACAATTTAACCCACTCCATTGCAAAAAAAAGGGTCAAATGAGGGATATTTTGTGTCATTTGAACACTTTTAAGGTTTATAAATATCTCCACTCCCCTCATTTCTCAACACTCATCTACACGCACTCTATGCTCTCTAAGCCCTCTCTAAGCTCCGTCACACTCTCTTTAACCTCTCTTTTTCTCCCCAAGTTCTCTAAGGCACCAAGAATTCTTTTCAAGCTCTCAAAGGCTAAGAAGTTTGTGGTTGACAAAGACTACTGAAGGAGCTCTCTCACTCACTCTCTCAAAACTTCTCTATAGGCTATAACCCTCTCTCTCTCTATGCAAGGTATTTATTAATTAATATTTTAAATTTTATTTCGTATATATATAATAATATTAAAAATAAGTCTCATCTTCTCTCCTTTTTTATATAAATTAACACAACAACTATAATATATGTGTAATTATTTATTTAGTTTGTATTTTTTTTTAAATTTGTTTTTAAAATATGGTTGGACTATTAGAAACCATTCAACCTTGACTTTTCTCTACATGAAGAAGATCCTACAAATTTGGTCCAAGATCAAGAGGTAAAAATAGAAAACACCCTTGAATCTGGTGGCCCACGTTTTATAGGCAAAAAGAAAAGACAATGACTTGTGGAGTTTGGGAGTTTTTTTTACAATAATTTAGATTAATGATACCACTAGAAGAGTAGTGGTAGTCTACAAAGAACTTCATGGTTGTAAGTCATCAGGTGGCACTATCCACCTGTTCCCCTCTTTCCAAATTCATTTTAGAAGTGATTAGGTTGGAATTTCCACACTAACTTGGTACAAGGGTTTTATAAGTGTGACAAAGGGCGGTGTTTTAGAGTCATTTTCCGAGTGTGATGAGTTGCAGACTACCTATTTGATTAAGTATCTCTCCCTATCCCTGCTCGGCGCACACCCTGGCTCCCACCTCTGCCCACCGTCTCCCTCTCGTTCTTTCTCTCTCCCTCCCTCCCTCCCTCCCTCATTCTATCTCCCTCTCCTTCTCCTGACTCTCTCCCTATACCTCCTTCTCTCTTCTTCTTCTTCTCCTTGCTTGCAGGCTAACTTCGCCCGGTGCCCACCTCTGCCCTCTCCTTCTACTTCTCCATGTCTCCCTGTCTATCTCCCTTTTTCTCTCTCTCCTTCTCCCTGACCGCTATCCCTCTTCCGTTCGGCCACGCAAAGCTGAGCAAATGAGTATATTGTTCGGCTATGGATGGCCAACCAAGAGTCGTCTTGTTCGGCCACCCATGGCTGCACAATATACTCATTTGCTTGGCCCTGCGCGGCCGAACGAGAGAGGGACGAGATCATGGAGAAGAAGAGGGAGAGAGAGGGAGAGGGATATAGACACTGAGACATGGAGAAGCAGAAGGAGAGCGGAGAGGGTGGAGGTGGGCATCGGGTGGAGTTGGCCGGCGAGCAGGGAGAAGAAGTAGGAGAGAGAAAGAGGGTGTCACGCCCCAAAACCGAACTCCTGCAGAGGTCCGACCTTGGGGAGCGTGAATTTTGGGAATAATTAAAATTTTTTCTTTTCCAAGGATCCGCGTGTGAGGAAGACAAAATTTCTAAACACAACAAGAACATTTCGTAGAAGCTTACTTGGCGTTGCTACCCGGAGCCCGTGACCATCGGATTCTGTGTCGCACTCAACCTATCAGCATAAAGCTATCATTGAAATATTCATACTCAGACTAGAGCAAATAACGATATCAAAATATACAAAGCCAACAATAACAGGCTGATCATTATCCAAACACATTCAAGTTACAAATTATACAAATGCATTAGGTAGCATCCCAAAGAAAAAAGGTAACAAGAGGTGTACAAAATAACGAACTAAGAGCAAATACTACCCAAGTGTGACGAAACTCTGGAGTCAAGCACGATGTCTACATAACATCACTGACAAGACGAACCTGCAAAACTCGTGGCTTTACAGCCAACTGCACACATACAATCTTAATACGAGACCCTGCTACCTAGAGCACCAAAGTATAGTATATCAGACACGACGGTCTGACAGGTGATTAATACAGATAATAACATGATGATAGCGTATAAAAATCCATTTTTCAATACCAAAGCGCCTTTGAAAATCTAAATAGAAGTAGCAAGAGTTAATACCAAAATCATTTGTGTGAAATAGAAAACATGCTGAATCAAACTGACAAAATAGACAAATCGGATAAAACAGATGGCAAAATGACAAGTGTTTGCAAAAACATTAAAATTCATAATGGTACATTGAAAAATCTAAGCATAAGTAACGATGAAATAAAGAAGACAAATACCAAATTCAATCATTTACAATGAGAACATTTGAAAGAGTGATACGAACCGAACAAAACGATGGCAACCCACATTGAGCTATATTCTCTTATTACCAAAGTAACAAGAGCAATCAATAACCGTTGCCATATAAAATGGCCGGAACAAACAGATGATATAATAATAGCCCAATATAGATGGGGTAACAATCAAAGTCCGTCGCGGAACAGATAGCAATCAAACAAAGTGTCCAAGCTGCAGTTGGCAAAATATTTGAAGATCCCAAGCCGGGTGATCAGCCCGACTAGGCAACCAAAGCTTAGTGGTGCTGATTAAAATTCAAATCGATACAAAGTAAATCATTGAAATACATTTCAAATCGATAAAAGGACTACTCTGAACAATATACAAACGGACAAATATGGAGCGAATCGAACGAATAGCCTTACTGATATTTTTCAAACTGGTGAACCACTCAAAGTTATTTCAAATTGATTTATAAGAGAACATATAAATCTTCTAACTTGGAACGAGGTAATGCGTAGTGGTTGATTGGCTTACCTAGGGTCGTCTCGTTATACACTTTGTTCCTCAACGTCAGCCTATGAACGAAGGATTTTGGTGCCTCTGAAGATCTCCGATATTTGGGAACATAAAGTGTATGTTGAGGCTTGTAGTAAAACCTCGATAATTCAATTATCGAACATCCCTTCTATTTCCCCTTGGATTCCCATAATACAAGTGTTTCAGATTCAAAATCCATATTCCCAAGCTTCCATGAATCCATTAAGGACCTACGCACCCAAATAGGAGCAAACAGGGTGCAAGAAACCACCCTAGGCCAGAACCGCTCGCTCGAGCTGGCTAAGCTGCTGCCTAGGCTCGATTTCTGCAGAAACCTTTGTTCTTTTTCATGCATTCAAGCCTTTATTTTTCCTTCATTCACTTCCTCCATCCTTCATACACAAACTGAGCTTCCATTAGCTCCAACCAAACTCCATTCAACCCCCAACCATCACCATTCATTCCAATTACCATCCAAATTCAAAAAAACATAAATGACCATAGAAATATACAAAATTTGAGATGCATTTCCAATACTTAGAGACCATAGTTTACGAGAAATATCTATGTTGCTATAAAAGACACTAATAGAAACATGCATAGCCAAAACTTAACCATTTCAAATCAAACCATTTCCCGAGGCTACATGCTCTCCATAATTCATCCTTCAACATTTTCAAATCCAAAACCCATCATTCTTAAATAAAACAGTCATTTCCCATCCATTCCATAAAAATCATTTTCAAGAAGTAGAATGAAGAATTGAACAAGAACTTCATAAAAGCTGAGACAAGAATCCATAAATTAACATTTAAAATGTGACATGCAATGTACATTTTTTATGCTAATAACAGGATTGGTTAATAAACAAGATAGATCAAACATGTACAAGATGGAAAAACATGATTTATAAATAAAATACCCAAAATAAGTAACATGCACAAGTATAAGCTATGTCAGTCACTTGCGTTGGTCTCTAGCATTCCAAGATTATCCATGAATCTCACCAATTAGACATAAGCACACCTAATAAACAAAACCCCTAAACACATCCAAAATGGCTCAAAATATAGAAAACTAACAAAGACATGTAATTAGATCATGCATGTTGGAACTGGTGGCTCATCTATGACCTAGATCAACATGTTAAAAGATGGGAGCAAGATGCTTACTCTAAGATAGCCCTATAGCAACTCTAATGGCTGATGGAGAGGTTGATGGCAACAAAACGATGAGAAGATGATGCAATAGGAAACTCTCAAAGCATGGAGGAGAATGGTGGTGGTCACTCTTCATTTTGGTAGAGTTTGGTGAAGTTTTGAGAGAGAAATAAGCAATAGGAAGGAGAGCAAGGTTAAGCTCTGTAATTGCAAAAATCAGCTGGGAAAGGACGATGGAAATAAGGGAGAAAGGAGAAGGCTTCCTTATAAACAAAGTCATGAGTGGGGCCCACGACTAATAGCACTTCATGGGCTTGGAACTAGGCTTTTTAGGCCTCGGATGGCCTTGACGAAGAAAACTAAAATGATCCTCATAAAATCTAGTTTTTAAAAAGTATAGTTTTGGCATGGTTCTGGAATTTCGAAATTTGGGCTAAGATTTCAATGTGAAAAGGTTGTTTTGCCCATAGGGCTGAAAAACTGATTTTCTAGACTTCGAATGGGATTGGTGTGAACACAAAACTTGTTGGGGCTAATTTGACCTATCAAAAGAAATAAAAGTTGGAATTTCTCAAATCAAGAACAATCTCTCCCCGTTGACTCGTGTAACCCAAGGCGTCCCTAAGCTGCCAGACTGGGTCCAACGGCTCTCAAAATTCCTCAAAGCTATGGAAAAACTATTCTAATATACAAACCAACTCGATTACACTCAAATCTCGCTTAGAGAACTAATCAACAGCTAAAAACTCACTAGTCACGAAAATTAGGGGTAGGGGTATTACAGAGAAATAGGGAGAGAGATAGGAGAAGGAGAGGGAGATAAAATGAGGGAGAGGGAGTGAGAGACACCGGAGAAGGAGAGGGAGAGAGAGGGAGACGACGGGCGGAGGTGGGAGCCGGGGTGTGCGCCAAGCAGGGAGAGGGAGAAAGAGGGAGGAGACAAGGGTATTTTGGGAATGTACTAGAGGGGTCCCATGAATGGATGTGCACCGAGCAAGAAGGGATGTGCATATAGTATCTCCCTTTAGAAAACGGAACTGAGATTGGGGGTGGTGGGGTTGATGTTGGGGAGAGTGGAGAGGTATGGTAAGAGTCAAAACACATTGGTTAAAATTAATTGGATGTTATTAGTTGATTTCAGCAATTAAAATCAGTTGACTTTATTATATATAACTAGCAAAACATGCCCGTACGTGCTTAACACGATCAATATACATAATATATATAATTTAAATATAAAATTTATAATATAAATTTATAATAATATAATAAATTTTTAGTTTACTTGACTCGTCCTGCCCTATTTCTAGTGTTTTCTTTTATGATAGCCTTGGCAAATTATCATTTATGATAATATTGAAGGTGTTTGAAAAAATTTCAATCTTCTTTATGATGATCATACTAAAGAAAACCGTAAAAAAGTAAACAAACAATTGAAATACAATAACCTAATTGTTCAATTAAATAAAACTGTAAAGTCTATTTTTGTGTGGGTAGGTCGGCCCGACCTGTCGATGTGGTATCAGTCCTCCTTCTTCTCTCTCGTGTAATTTCTCTGAATGGATCTCTTGTTTCAAAAATGAGAAAAGTGAAATCTCGATCGGATCTTTCAACCGAGGTCTCTCCGATTTCTAAGTTAGTGATGGACCTTGAGAAATTTTTTATATCGATTGGTCTTCAGTATTTTTCTTACCTGTCATCAAATCCTTTCATCTTCTTATGCGAACTCCCCCTGGATTTTCTCCCCTCAGCTAGTGCACGTCCCCACTTCTCACCTCGTGGTGACTAGGTAACATTTGTGCCATTGGGTCGTGGGGCATTTTTGCGCGCCCCCCCCCCCCCCCCCAATCTAGGTCTTCAATGTCTCTCCTCCTCCAGCTGTCCTAGATATCCAATCGAATCATTCCTCTCTCTGGTTTGGGTTGGTAGGTCGGGTCATCCCCAACCCAAACCCAACTCAAGACATTTTCAAATTTCCCCCTATAGTTAACCCCCAAGCCTCTTTTCTTCTTTTCATTTCCTAAGAAGAAAATGAGGCTTGGAAGAAATTTGGCTCGTCTAGGATACATGGCGTCCACGGGATTAACAGCCCATCCTTTCGGCCGCCAATACGTCATGTCCTTATCTGTCCCTCCTCTAGGCTTAAATTGCCCAAATGAGATCTTTCCCCTTCTTCATTCCTCTGCTTGCTGCGCTCCTTCAAATCATCGCCCTCTTTCGAATCGTCGCCTCCCTCGAAGTGTTGTCTTCAATGAATAGTCGCCTTTTTCGAATTGATGCCCTCTCCTCTTTAAGAGCCTTGATCTCCCTAATTCTTCCTCATTCTTCATTCTCGTTTTTCAGACGGTAAGTTCTCTTCTCTACACCCCCCCCCATTGTTTTTGTAAATAGGAAATCTGAAAGGCCTTCTCAGTACTCTGGGGGGAGTCTCCGAGTTTAGGAGCAATTACAACATCCCCCTGGATGTCTAGATCCGAATGCCACTGCCCGGGGAGTCCCTTAACGAAGGGTTCCGAGAGGCTATGCCCTTCCCTACTATGGAGGGTGGTGTTCGCTTTCCTTTGGATCCTCTTCTTGTCCGCTTCCTTTCTTTCATAAACTTTTTTCCTCTTCAGTGTGTCCCCAACCTATTCCGCATTATCATGGGGGTTGTAGCACTGAACAGATTGCTCGGCATGAACCTTGGTGTTTTTGATATCCTGTCCTGCTATCTTGTTATTCCTTTAAACAACAAAAAGATAGTCTTCTATCTGAAATCCCGGGACTCGAATAGGCTTCTCGTTCACTATCTCTTGGATTCAAACAAGCCTAGCAAAGGAGATTTTGTTATTGTGAGTGAAAACTAGGAAGCGGCGACCACTTGGGGTGGGATCAGGCAGGAAGTTCCCCGAGTCCCAGGCTACCCAGGTCGGCCTCTTCCTATCTAGTGTTTTTGGGTTTATTTTCATTTTTGCTGTCTCCCCATTTTTCTCATCAGTTCTCCTATTTGCCTAAGCTTGCAGATTCGATGATCAACCAAGTCCTTCAATCCCTTCTCCGAGCTGAGGAATTGCATAGGGTGCTTGACTTCCGGGGGCCTCCTGAGCTCAAAGGTTGGGGCCGAGCTGCTCATATCCTGCTCGGCTATGAGCGCTCGTATGAAAGCTTCCTGGCTCTCCCTCCTTGGCATAATCCACAACAGCCGGTCCAATGCTTGACCCGGAGGAAGGTTTCGGCAGTCAAGACTCCCAATCCTTCTGGCCGAGGGAGCGCTTTTAGCGCCCAATCTTCAGGCTCCCAGCATTCCTCCCACCTTTCTCCTCCTGTCGAGAAGTCTGCCCCTAGTCGGAGACGAGGCACTAGGAGGTCTTCACGATTGGTTGCCCCCTCCAGTACTTCCTCCTCTTCCAATTCGAAGTGTACCTCGGTTTTTAACATATCTGACGGCTCTTCTTCCTCAGATCAAGAATGTCTTCTCCCGTGATGCCTAGATGCAAGGCCAAGAATCTCCTTGAGCATCTTGGCGACTTCCCCTCCTCGGGGGCTAGCAAGGCCACTCCTTCAAATCCTCCATCTGTTCTCGGCTAAAGGGGCCCTACTGATCCTGCTCATGACGCTGCCCTGAAGACGGCTAATGAGGAGTCTCCGACTAAGCCTTCTGATGACTCAAACCTGCTCTCCATGTGGTTGGAGAACTGCTTGCCTCCTTAGCCCAGCCCTTCCTCTGGACGTAAGGGTTTATCTGGTCCCTTACGCGAGCCACACTCTCCTCTAGGCGAGGGCATAGCAGGGGCTCCATCTTTGGCGTTGTAGCTGGGCAAGTTAGTTCTTCTCCCCTCCGATATGAATCTGCATGGAGCCATGTCTGACCACGATCTTGTATCCACGGGAGTTCAATAGTGCCTCCTAGTAAGTCGCCATTCTCTCCTTGCCTTGTCTTTCGGGTCAGCCCTCAATTTAGCGTAAAATTTTTATTTTTATTTTTTATTTTTATTTCAGGGACTCCAGAAGTGGTTCTCTGCTCGGATCGTATGGAGAAGTACCAGAAGAGGGTGGAGGCTCTTGAGAAGGAGCTGGTCGCATCTTCGGCTGCTCGGTGCTTTGCAGAGTTCAACCTTGCTAATTCTTCCAAAGTTGCGAAGGTTGCAAAAGGCAGGGTGGTCGCTGCTCTGAGTCGCCTGACTGCCAGCGAGATGGAGCTCGAGGTCCTTCGTTCCAAGGTAGCTAAGATGGAGGTGGACATGCGGGACGTCGTGGAGAAGTCGAAAGACGTTGTCTATGAGGAGGTTGAGGCGATTTACCTTGAGCAAATGGGCTTATGATGTGGGCCTCGGAGATGCTGGCGTGCCGGAAGATTCCCCCATCTGGGCCAGACACAGAGCTCACCCTAAGGATGCCTAACCACCGCCTTCCGAGGTTCCTGCGTCAGCTTCGGAAGGAGAGGCTGGCCCACCCGTGGTTGGGGATGGAGGTACTCCCCCTACTACTGACTCTACTCCGCATGTCCCTGTTGTTTCTGATGATGTTTGATGGTTTGGGGAAGAAAAACAAAAGAAAACCTTTTACTGTTTTGCTGTTGTGTGGCCGTTGGCCTGTTTGCCTAAGCTGTGAGCGTAGTATTTTCTTCGCCCCTTCTCTTCTTTTTTTTTTTTTTTGAATGGGATGCTTTTGTGGTGGGACGTTTGTTTCCCTTTTGTGAATGAAATTATTTGTTTCTTGTTTCTACTGCCACTGTCCGTTCTTTCCGAACTCTCTTTTTAGTCTAATACTCACATCTTCATGCCTAGCCAACTAGTTAAAAAGGAGATCAGTGCAGTAAACCTAGTTTGAGTTCTTCCCAGTTAGGATTTTTCCCCTTCGGCACGAAGTAGTGGGTTCATTGCGACCCAGGATTTTCAGGCCTTGGCCTTATATTTGCATGGTTGTCCCGACAGGGTGTGCCCATAGTGTGGGTCCCCGACCATGCACAAGTTTTTTTTAAAGAAATCTATCCTTGGTACAAGAACATTAACAAGATATTTTTCATAAATGGAATGTAAGATACAAGAGTAACGATTCCTTTTGCTACAAAGATCAGAAATAGAATCTTCTTAAATTAGCTATGTTCCATGGCTTGGCAGCGCCTTTCCTTCTAGCGTCTCTAAGTGATAGGCTCCTGTTCCCCAAACTAAAGTCACCCAGTATGGCCCTTCCCAATTCAGTCCTAGCTTCCCATGACTGGGGTCCTTGGTGTTGGGGAGCATTTTTCTTAGGACCAAATCTCCGACCTTGAACACCCACTTTTGTACCTTCTTCTGGAAGTTCCGAACTAGCTGTTGCTGGTAGGCGGCTAATTTGATTAGGGCCTACTCCCTTCATTCTTCTACCATGTTGAGCTGCTCGGCAATCCTCTCCTTGTTTTTCTTGTGGCTGTAAGCCTCCGTCCTTGTGGTAGGCAGTCCGATCTCTAAGGGAATCACTGCTTCCATGCCATATGCTAGAGAGAAAGGAGTTTCTCTGGTAGATCTTCGCGGGGTTGTCCTGTAGGCCCATAAGATAGTAGGGAGTTCGTTCACCCATCCTCCCTTCACCTCATCCAGCCTTTTCTTTATGCCATCCAACAAGGTCTTGTTGGAGCTTTTAGCTTCGCCATTAATTTGTGGGTAGACAGGAGTTGAAAAGTGATGCCTGATGCCATATTGTTCACATAAGTGTCTGAAAACTTTTCCCTTGAACTGTTTCCCATCGTCCGTAACCAATGCCTGAGGTATTCCAAACCTTGTTATAATATTTCTCCACATGAACCTCTCGGCATCACTTTCCCTAATGTGGATCAGCGGCTCTGCTTCCACCCACTTAGTAAAGTAATCAATAACAACGATGAGAAACCTAAAATTACTTGCCGACCTCGGCATGGGTCCGACGATATCAATCCCTCATTTATCGAACGGCTAAGGACTCACTATTGAGTTCAGAAGCTTGGCAGGCTGATGGATGTCTTTGCCGAAGCGTTGACATTTATCATACTTTTGAACAAAATGCAAGGCATCTTTTTACATGTATGGCCACCAGTAGCCCTACGACATAACTCGGTGGGTAGCTCCGTCCTCCAATGTGCCCCCCGCAGCACCCCTCATGGATTTCCCATAGGAGGCTTTCTAAGTTATCGGGGTCGACACATTGTAGGTTTGGTCCCGAGTAGGATCGTCGGTAAAGTCTGTTTGCTAGTGATAGCCAAAATCTAACTGACTTTCTTCAAACTTTCCAATTCTCCTTGGAATCCTTTAGGAGTGTGACGTTCTTCAGGTATTCTATTATTGGTGTCATCCAACTCGGTGCTTCTTCAACCTGATCGGCACACATGACCTGTCAACTTGCGATGCTTGGCTCTGACTGGTAGTCGACTAGGATCTCTTTTCGTAATTCCGATTTGATGGCAGTAGCTAGGCCGGCTAAGGTATCAACATGTGGATTTTCTTCTCGACCGACCTGATTTACCTTAACATCACCGATTTCTTCAATCAAGCGCTTTGTTTTAAGGACATACGCAACCATTCGATCATCTCGAGCTACGTATTCTTCGGTTAGTTGATTGGTAACCAACTGTGAATCGTAGTAGACTATCAGTTGCGTGACCCAAAGCTCCCTGACTGTCCTGAGTCCTGACAGTAATGCTTCGTACTCTTCTTCATTTTTTGATGCATTGAATCTTAACGTCACAGCCTGCTTTATTGCTGCTCCATCTAGTGTTATGAGCACCATGCCGGTGCCCTAGCCTCGTGAATTGGAAGCTCCATCGACATATAATTGCCATTGTTTGCCAAGCTCTGTACTGCTCCTTTCCTTTCCCTCTTTATTTTGCTCTGGCGCTTCCTTATGCGCGAACTCGGCTATGAAATCGGTGACCACCTGCCCTTTAATTGCACTCCTATGAGCTATCTTGATGTCATGCTCTCGGAGCTCTGTTGCCCACTTTACCAACCTTTCGGACAGGTCGGCCTTTTGAAGAACAGCCCGCAAAGGGTGTTCGGTCAAGACCCTCACTGTATGGGCTTAAAAGTAGTGCATGAGCTTCCGAGCAGTGCATACCAAGGCTAGGGCAAGTTTTTCTAGTGGCAAGCATCTTGTTTCTGCATCTAGCAAGGTCTTGCTAATGAAGTAGATCAGCAGATGGTGTTTTCCTTGCTCTCATAAGGGCTTCATTGATTGCATGTTGAGATATTGCCAAGTACAATACCAGTTCCTCCCCGGGGCTAGGAATGGAAAGATAGACTGCTTAATCTGTGCAAGTGCTTCATCACATTTTTCATCCCATACTTTCTCTGCCCTCTTTTTCAGGGCAAGGAACATAGGTTGGCACTTGTTCGAACTTTTTGCTATAAAGCAATTTAAGGCAGCAAGCATACTTGTGAGCTTTTGTACTTCTTTCCTTGAGCTAGGCCGCTCCACCTTTTGTACTACCAGAATTTGGTCGAGATTTACCTCTATCCCTCTTTGGTCACAATGTATCCAAGAAATTTTGCCGAGCTGACACCGAATGAGCATTTCAAGGCATTAAGTCTTAATTTGTACCTCCGCAGGATGTTGAAAACTGACTTTAAGTTTTTCTCATGGTCGACTTACTTTTTGTTTTTTACCACTATATTGTCAACATAGGCCTCCACCATTCTTCCAATCAAATCCTAAAATATTTTCGTCACCAGCATCTAGAATGTTGCCCCCGCATTCTTAAGTCAGAAGGGCATCCTTTTGTAGTAGAAGGTACCTTTTGGTGTTATGAATGTTGTTTTCTCTTGACCGGCCTCCTCCATTATGATTTGGTGGTATCCTCGGTTAGCATCCAAGAAGCTCATCTGTTCATGTCCAGTCATGGAATCCAGAAGTTGATCAATTTTGGGAGTGGAAAGCTATCCTTGGGACATGCCTTTTTCAGGTCGGTGAAGTCAATGCATACCCTCCATTTCTTATCCTTTTTTGGAATGACCATCGTGTTTGACGGCCATTCAGGATAGTGTACTTCTCGTATTGCGTTAGCCTCTAGCAATTTGTCAACCTCCTCACTCACTGATTCTCGGTGCTCCGGGGTGAGCTTCGTCTGCTTTTGTATCACAGGTCTTGCTTTGGAGTCCAAGCCTAGCTTGTGGCTGATAACTACAGGGTCAACCTTAGGCATCTCATGCGGAGTCCAAGCAAAATCATCGGAGTTTTGATTGATTAGTTGAGCGAAGCTACTTTGCTCGTCTTTGGTCATGGACGATCCGACCATTTAGTACTGCTTCTGATCCATTCATCCATCGAGATCTTTTTCAGGTCTTCCATGGCTTTTTCGGTTAGGTCGGCCATTTGATCTCTGATCTGTGACTGATCCAACTGTAGTTGCTATTTATGATCGGCCTCTGAGCACACGCCTTTCGAGTTCTCGTTCTTCGTCTTTCCTTTGATCGCAGTAACCAAGCAACTCCTTGAAGCTATTTGATCCCCTCTGATCTCCATAATTCCCCTTGGTGTCAGAAAGCGAATCTTTTGGTGGTAAGTCGATGGCACTGTTTTCATGCGATGAATCAAAGTTCGACCCATAATTGCGTTGTAGGGAGATGGCACATCGACTACCAAGAACTCCACATCTTGGCGCATGGGACGAGCGCCGACCTGCATTGTTACCAGGCCCTTCGGATGCACCGCTTGCCTACTGAACTCGAACAGGGGTATGGAGGTCAGCCTCAAGTATGATTGCTTCAAGCCGAGCTTTTCAAATAGCTTAGTGTACATAATCTCCGACAAGCTTCCCGAGTCTATCAACATTCTCTTTACGTCGTATTCCTGTACTCGTAGGGTCAGCACCAGAGCATCATTGTGAGGCTGGACCACATCCAACAAGTCTTTGTCGGAGAATGAGATCTCTCCTTTGACTTCTCTTGACCTGTTGACAAAGCTTGGCTCGGTGCCCCATCTGATATACCTCCTTCAAATGTGTTGCCATCTTTCACTGACTCCTGACGGATTGCGCCGTTACTTTGGACGGATTTATCGCCCCATGCACCACGTCGATCACACCGATCAGGGCTCTGTCCTCGCCCAAGTTCTTGCCTTCTTTTCTATCTGGGCCCCCTAGTCCTTTCCTAGCTCGTTCGTCTCTCATATATTCCTTCAGGTGGCCTTCTTTTACCAGATCTTCTAAATGTTGCTTTAGCATCTGACAGTTCTCTGTCAGATGGCCGTTCTTTTGGCGATAAGAACACCACAAGTTCGGATTCCGGCGTCCGGGGTCACTCACCATCTTGGAAGGCCTCTTGAAGTATGACTTGTCTTTTATTTGAGTTAGGATTTTGTAGATTGGGTCTTTAAAGATTGTCAGCACCCCTTCATAGGCTACTCTCGTGGGTTTGGTACAACCCGCTCTCTTGTCCGATCCTTCTCCCATCTCCCTTCTTTTCTTCCTTCTGGATCCATCTTCCGTTGGGTGGGTCCACCTAGGCTCGGACACTCCCAAATCTTCTTCCAGCTTTATAAATTCGTCAATCCGCTCCATCAGTTCTCCTCGCGTAGCAGGGGAATGCTTTGTCAGAGATTGGCGAAGCTGGCTTTCCCTCGGTAATCCGAGCTTAAAGGTCGCCACAACCATCGGCTCGTTACTGCCTTCAACCTCATTATAGAGGTGCCAATAACGTGCGCTAAACTCCTTGAGGCTCTCCGAGCTCTACTTCTTGAGGGACAATAGTGCTCCAACGTCTTTGGGCTGCTTGGAATTTGTTACGAAATGTGTCACAAATGATCCAGCCAATTCCCGAAAGCTGCAGATCGACCTTAGTTTCAGGCAGGAGAACCTTTTCATGGCTAAGTCTCCCAAACTAGAGGAGAAGACTTTGCACATTAGGGGCTCATTCCCTATCCATAATGCCATGGAGTGTTGGAAATGCTGGATGTGGTAGGCAGGATCCGAAGTTCCATCATAGATCCTCAACTTGGGAATGGAAAACCGCCGACGTGGGTCTGCTTTTTCGATCTTCTCCAAGAATGGAGATTCGAAGTTTCGGACGTTCCTTAAGCACCTCGCCTTGGTCGGATCCTCCAATGGGAGCTTCCAATCCGTCAGTGCTCTCTCTATAAGGGCCTGTACGTCCTCTTCTACAAATGCTCGTGTCGACGCTTTCTTTACTCCAAGGTCTCTTTGGGATTCCCAGTCTTTAGCACACCGAGCTCGGGCTTCACTGTCTCCTCCTTTCCTCCGAGGTTGAGAGCTCAAAGTCCTACTCCCTTCATTGCCTGCTCTTGCCCTTGTTCGAGTTTTCCAAGCTCTCGGTTCTATCTAGTGGCTTTTGAGTTTTTGCTCAGGTGTGCACCCCCTATGTTCCGCCCTTCGCGCTTCACGGGCATCCCCTTGGATCTGGGGATCTCTTGGTCCTCTTTTGGTTGCCTCTAGCTCCGACAACAAGCCATCAATCTTATCCTGTTGTAGCTTGACTCCCTCCGCCAAATCTCTCACAGCATTTCTGCAGGCTAATTCGAGTCAGGAGGACGTATCCCGTGACGGGACATACTTAACGGAGTTGCGATTCTGTCCACGGTGCATCTCACCCTGTGCCTTGGTCCCGGAGGTTGAAACCATCGCACGACTTGAGCCTGTGCGGTGATTTTCTGACCGGGCTAGTCCCTTGTTTTCTGCATAGGGAGTTGTTCCATTGCTCTCTGTGCATGGGACATAGTTGAAGTCTGCTTCATCGGAGTTGATGATCATAGGGTCTTTGCCTGTCTATTTACGTCAATCTTTGTACGAGACTTGAGATGAAGGTCGTCCTGCTTATGGTGACGAATTTCGGTTTTGTTCTTAATTCGACATTCTCCTTAACTAGAAGAAGCGTTAGTGGGTCTTTTGTTTCACTTCCCATAGACGACGCCAATTGTAAAGTCTATTTTTGTGTGGGTAGGTCGGCCCGACCTATCGATGCAATATCAGTCCTTTTTCTCTCCCGCGTAATTTCTCTGAATGGATCCCCTGTTTCAAAAACGAGAACAGTGAAATCTCGATCGAATCGTCTGACCGAGGTCTCTCCGATGCTTAAGTCAGTAATGGCTCTTGGGAAATTTTTGATATCGATTTGTCTTCAGTATTTTTCTTACATTGTCATGAAATCCTCTCTTCTTCTTATGCGAACTCCCCCTGGATTTTCTCCCCTCAACTAGTGCATATTCCCACTTCTCACCTCATGGTGACTGGGTAACGGTTGCCCCACTAGGTCGTGGGGCGTTTCTTCCCCCCCACAAATCTAGGTCTTCAATGTCTCTCTTTTCGCCAGCTATCCCAGATCTCCATTCAAATCATTCCTCTCTCTGGTTTGGGCTAGCGGGTTGGGTCAGCCCTGACCCAAACCCAGTTCCAGCCCAGGACATTTTCAAATTTCCCCCTACAAAGACCATGATCTCTTAATGAACTCAATTAACATTAAGGATCCTTTTAAATAGAAAAGGTTATGTGGTGTTGTCTCTAAAGCACTCGAGTTTGGAATATTAAATATGAGAAAATGATATGCATATAATAGATTATTTTTCAAGCTAGAAAACTGCAAACCTCAGTTGTGGCTTGCACCTGAAAGGATGGATATCAAGAAGCATTAAATCAGAGAATTCATTGCAACTGCTAAAAATCAAGAAATCACGTGCAATGTACAAAAGCCACAACTTCACGCCCTCAAGATCTCCAAAACCAGTGAACCCCTTTTAAGAATAACTACAAATTATAGCCACAAAACCCACAACAAACCCAAACTTCACTACCTAACAACCTACAAAAGCCACTGAAAAATTAAAAAGAAAAAAGAAAATTCTACCTAAAAAAAATCATAGAGCCCCCATCGGCCATTGTTACAAATCACAAAAAATAAACCCCAATATAATAAATAGAAACTCACCAACCCAACATCACCCATTTCAAGAAGAAATACCTCAGAACCCCTCTCTACAATTGCTACAAATCAAAACTGCAAATCTCAATTCATGAAAAACATGACCTCACCCATTGACTATCACCAAAAACCAACTCATATGCCGAAATCTCATCTAAGAAAAAACATTAGACACCCACACCCACTTTATATTCTCGTATTAGAAAAAGAACAGTTTTATGCAAAACTCAGCTTAGGAATTAAGAGTGCTTGAAAGAAAGAGTTCGATTTTGGCTTGAAATGTAGTTAAGGTATAATTATTATTGCGAATTTTATCTTTAAGCTATGATTATTATATGTAATTAAGTTATATGGCGGTTCTTGATTTGCTATGATTATTGTATATAATTAAGTTATGTGAAAGTTTTGGGTTGCAATAAAAAAATATTACAAATTAATTAATATCAAGTAAACATTATGGGAGATGGTCAAAATCCACTCTTCAAAATCGAATTGGAAATCAACGGCTTTCATATATAATAATTGTGTCTCCATGCAGATCCATGTGGAGCTAGGCCCAACCCGCCTGAACCTAGATTTAGGCCAGGGGCAAGCTCGGCCTTAACGAGTCTGA
This sequence comes from Camphora micrantha, assembly GCA_003546025.1. NCBI lineage: Eukaryota > Viridiplantae > Streptophyta > Magnoliopsida > Laurales > Lauraceae > Camphora > Camphora micrantha. The sequence continues at coordinate 26,506,080 of QPKB01000007.1, read as the reverse complement.
ATCAAGATCCACACCTGGACCCAAACTGAATCAAGTTGTGAGCCCAAAGCCCAAAGAATCTTGAGTCAGTACAGGTTGGACTAAGGACAATGTGGGGCCCAACAGGGAGCTGCAGCTAATTATGAATGCATGACCAAGAAAATGATCTTTTCTTTATTAAAATGGTTTTTTTATTAAGTTCATTTAAATTCGAACTGTCCATTAGAAGTTAATTTTTTATATTTAAGTGGATAGGATTAATTTTCTTTATATGTGATTTAAATTTGGTAGGGTTCAGATTCTTGCAAAATATTCAATTGGCACTTGCAAAATGTTTGCACTCCGCAACAGAAAAAAAAAAAAAAAACAAAGAAAAGAACTTTCCATTAGAAGTTCATTTTTTATATTTAAGTAGATAAGATTAATTTTCTTTTTATGTGGTTGAAATTTGGTTGGGTTCAGATTCTTGCAAAATATTCAATTAGCACTTGCAAAATATTTGTACTCCCCACCAGGAAAAAAAACAAAGAAAAGAAAAAAAGAGAGAAAAAGCAAAACATACTGCATACTTAATAACAGTTGGCCTCTTGTTGAAAATTGACGCGACTGCTGTTTCTTGGACTTGTAGCATGTGCTCATGCGAAGCATTTGCTTTCAGCATCTACTCTTTTATTTTATTTTTTTTGGAGGAACTGGGAGAAGGTTTTAGGTGCTGCCGGTGTTTGTGGGGATTGTTAGTCTGCTTCTTTAGAAGACAAGTCAACAAGGAATGCAGGGATTTTGTGGGGAGAGATGTTTTTCGACATCCTGAAGATAGATCGAATCACCGTGTGAATTAAGGAAGTTGTGAAAGATGCAAAGAAACTTGCAGGAAACTTCCTAATCCAATTTGTTTATAATTTTTGATGAGAGTGAGACGATCAAGGCAAGTGATGAATAGATGCAATGAAACTTCCAGGGAACTCAGCGTCTCGCTCTCACCAAAGCATTATCAAGGTAGGGTTAGAAATGTTTGCTTTTAAACTTTTAAAAGTCTTTTTTCTTTTATTGGTCATCTTTCTATGGTTTTTCCTAGGAAAAGATTTTTTTTTTTTTATAAAGCTTTGGGCTAGAGGTACAGGAAGGATCGATCGACAGGCAATCAGGCCTGTGTCTGATACTGATGCCAATTCTACACCACGGCTATGTCTGCCCAAGGAAAAGGATTTGTCATATATTTGCTTCAACATGAGTTTATCCATTCTCATGTCGGCAACAGTCTAATGTGCATTTACCATAGGTTTTTTTTCCTTGACTGGGTTGGTCAAGGCTAGGGGTGATCCTACCAACTTGAAAACCAGGAATCATACCTAGGCATTCGTGACACCGAGTGCCAACACCACTTAATCATGTAGTTTGTCTGGGCATTGATGGAAGGTAAATCAGTCCAAATTACCATGATCTGATGGGTACGGCTGCAAGAATGGGTGATCTAAACTTTTAATGAATTATATATATAATGTAGTTTGTAAAGAAACTGAGTATTGGAAAACTCATTGGGATATGGCCAAAATAGGGAATTCATGATTATATTTATAGATGGACTGCCCGAATCAAAGATTTGAAGTAAATCCAGAAAAACACACTAGGTGCTCGAGCGCCTGGTTACACTTGCTCGGCACACCCCGAGCAGAAACTGATGTGAATTAAATCAATCAATTAAAGCTACTGCAAGTGCACAATTGTCTTGTTGAAACAATGGCAATTACAAGTCGATCCCACATGGAGAACAAATAAGTTAAAATTAAAAATTTGAAGTTTTTTTTTTAATCAAAGATTAATGATAATTATTGAGATCCAAGAAGAACTAGAAAAAGTCAGAAATACAAATTAATCAAATATATAAAATAGATCAAAGCATCCATAATCCACTAAGTAAGATAGTTAATCCATCCATGTAATTTTTCTACACTCTATCTCAAAAAAACTCAAATCAGAAACAAATCATTGTTTCGGATTCGAGGGATTTGTCGTTCGCTAATACTAATTTTTAATAATAAAAAAAGAACAAGATCACAACCTAAGGCCTTCTTCACCTCATAAAAGAATGAAAAATCATTAGCATGACTCATCAAATTAAGCATAACCTATCAAAGAATCTTAGCCCTAAGCATAATCTATCAAAATAAGCATAAATCATCAAATTATTTTCATTAGAAATTAAAACAGAGGTTGCCTAAGGCATGAAGACAGATCTATTATTCAAAGAAACGCTTCGTTTAAAAGGGAAAATAAAGTAATAGAAAAATAACATAAATTAAATCAAAGATCTACTTACTTTCATCTGTGTGCTCCAATCCAGAAATTTAGCCAGCCATTGAAAAGAACTCCAGAAGAGATTTCATTGATATCATCTCCTTATACAAAAAGAAAAGAGATAGGAGAGTGAGAGAGTAAGAGTGGACGTCCAAGGGATGGATGATATCCACGTACACTTCCATAGGGTTCCTTTTGTAACTCTCGGTTATCTTCCAAATATATTGAATCCGGACACCTTCTTTACAGATTTGATTTATCTTCTTTGATAAGGTGTATCTGTTATCCCTTTTGAATATGAATGAATTGGAAGCTTCTGGAAACCTCTGGATGGCTTGGCTAATCTTCAGATGGGTTCCCACAAGGGATGTGAAACAATGGATTATCAATGGTGTGGATTTAATTGCAATCCCATTAAAAAAAGAACATGAAAAATCTACGGGCTCATAACTTGGTCGATTTAGCTCCGATTTGCACAATTTTGAGCTCCATGACCATCTACTCTCACTAAGCTTAATTTCCAACGGTCGGATTAAAAGTTATGGCCATTTTAAGATGGGCTGCTCTGAGAAAAATAGGATTAACTTTTGACATTTGATTTGCAATGGAGTCTATCTTTACACAACTTCCATTTTTGAAAAGAGATTAGTTGTGGATGATTCAAATTCTTCTTATTTTATTCCCTTCAGAATTGTACTCTTTGAATTATCTATAATTTAATTCAATTCTGCAACTACCGTGGATCTTGCCATGTGGGATATTTCATTTGCTTGAACAGTAGGCCCTATGAAAAGTCTTCTACTGTAGTTAGGACTCTTCAATTGACATAATGAGTGGACAACCCCCCCCCCCCCCCCCCCCCCGATTGAGTTTCATATGTGCGTGTGTGGGGTCCACTTGGTGATGTCTTCAATTTACTTCTTTTCAAGCTTCAATTCAGCAATGCAGGGCCCAAGATGACTATATGTGCTTAAAAGTGGGTCCCGTTATAGAGGCCCGCAATTCTCATTTTCTGCACATTGTAATTCAACACATCAAATGCTGAAGAGCCCATATTGTAGCGGGATCCATTCGGACAGAGTTCTACTCTAACTGAGACTTTTTGGAGAAAAATTGCAAAACATTCTAAGTTAATGCAAAAAATGTATGAAAAATAGGTTCTTAGGAGAAAATGCATGAAATGATGGAATTAAATGAATAATGATGCAATTCGCCTAATTAAACCCCTAAATCATCCTAAAATAATGCGTAAATATGCAAAGTGATGAACTCAACACAACCCCCAACCAGCATTTTGCTAGTCTCTTAGCAAAAGTAGCGAGCAAAAAGGTTTGAAGTTCTTTGACCTAATATAAGAAAAACAAGTAAATATGAAAATAAAACTACTTTCGTTGGTATTCTCGGCTGCTTTTAGCATGTGCAATAAGCCCTTGAACGCCTACGTTCCCCCTAGTGGACAAGTTGTACCTCGTGGGGGTTTGCAGTGAATCTACCTACAAAATTCATTTACCCTAACAACACTAATAAAAGCGAAAAAAAAAAAAAAAATTCAGAAGGAAATCAAATTATATCGGATGCCACTTGTATAACCCAGAATAATCAAAACTTCAGACATTTCAAAATTCGGTTCAATTTTCTAAGTTCAAAGATTTTCTAAAACTTTTGTGCGCCTTGTGCAAGTATCTACATCAAGTCAATCTTTCAAATGTTCCACTATGATATCATAAAAACAGAATTCTCCCTTAACTTCTCCATTCTTTTCTAGGTTTAGGAGCTCGTAAGTTTCCCTCTCAAGGCTACTATTAAGTTTTTCTTGATTTTGTGGAAAAGCTCATATTGGGGTCAAGAAAATCACAGAAATGGTTTTCAATGGACAAGTGCCACTTTTTGGTGGAAAAGCGTGGAAAGCGAGCACACTTTTCAACGGCGTTGGAAGTTTTATATTTGGTGTATCCACTTTTCAATAAGGAAAAAAAAATTAATAAACTAGCTATTCTGTGAATCTGCGAAAAACTAGTTTTTATGGGGGAAGCCAAACTTGAATTTTCACAGAAAAAAGTGATAGATTCTTCGTGAAACCAGCATTCTGCAGTACCATACAAGCATGATCTAAGAAATTAGGTTTTCTGTATACTTTTCCTGTAATTGGCTGTTCTTGTCAAGCCTCATTATTTGCACTCTTCTTTACAGGCATATGCTCCTAGCGTTTTTTTTTTTTTTTTCTATATTTTTTTATAATTTTTTTTCTATATTTGTACACAGTGTCACATTGGCAAGACTTAACCAATAAACTTTCACAATAGTTCGATGAAAAGCACCATTTTATCGTTGATCTAAACTGTAAGGTGTTCACTATCAATTCGGATACAACCACTGTTTGCTCAAATCATGCAACCAACAAAAAGAATCATACCAAAGTTGTTTGCGGTAATTGAAAAGTTTAGGGTCTTCTTATAAATATTCCTAAAACTAGAGTGAAATTGCATTTTTTTTAGTGAAGTTATTTGCAATTAACTGTAAGTCCGGAATTCACATGAGATGTGGGCTCCAAATGTTTCAGTTGGAGCAAGATTCTAAGGAATTCCTAGTGGTCCCCGTGCTAGTCCTAATAAAAGAAAGTTGTATTCTAATTGGATCTCTTAAAGAAAGGAGGAGTTGGTAGGACACATTAATAGAAATGGAAGTAAGACTTCTAAGTTTAGTCAGAGAGGAGATTTGACAAAGCTATAAATATGAGAGAGGGTGAACATCCAAGGCATCCCACGCCCATTGGACGCCCAGCCACTCTCACTCTCTCTCTCCTTCTCTTCTCTCCTCCGGTTTCCTTCTTAAGTGTCTAGGGTTTTTTTCTCAATTGAGATCCCACCATTTTCTTTGAGAAGTTCTCTACAAGAGGGACATAGCATTGAAGAACACAAGACTAAGGAGATCGGATTTGCGAAAGAGTTTCGTGGAAAATCAAGAAGTCAAGTTCTCGATTTGAGCACAGCCAAGCTCCCCAGGTATAGATCTATAACCTATTCTTTTGGTAGATCTTCTTTGATGTGTTTTCTTGTTTTGGTCTGTCTTCTATTGATAGATCTATGATCTTAATGCATGAGATGACGGTTTTAGATCTTAGGATTGTGTTCTTGGCCTTTCTGGTATTTGATCCCTGCTTTAAGTGGGTCAAACGTTTGGATAACCTATATAGAAGGCCCACCTACTTTCAACAGTTAACCCCCTTAAATGTAACATTTGTCCAAAAAAATAGGTGAAGTTTAAATATTTTCTGTAGAGCCGTTTGTAAAATAATGGTGCGATATCGTCTGGCTCTAAGATATCACACAAGACAATATGTGTGCTATCGATCAACCCTATGATGTCGCACAATCCTATGAATATGATATTGCATGAACCTAAGCTATTGCATTAATGGTTTTATAGAAAATACTTAAACTTTAAGTCTTCATGGGTGAAATATAAGGTCTAAGGGCTGTTGTAAGCGCAATATCCAAGAAAGATCTAGTTAAATCCGATCCTCTCTTTTAGCACTGTAAGCATGAGTGGGAAGGCAAACATGCTTCAACAAGTACATGCCATATCAACCACCGGCGGAACCAAAGGGGACCCAGTTGGGGCCATCCCCAAGGAAGAATTCCTGGGTCCGCCCCTAATATCAACGCCATACCCATGAAACATTTTGATGGATTTGCATAAAATAAATATATCGGAGGCCAGGTCTTCATAAATATTACAAAAAAAAAGCTCATGCGTCCTGGAGGTGGTCTTTATAGATATAAAAAATATCTCTGCAAGTCAACCATTTCCCTCCGTTCCTCTCTAATCGAAACCCAAACCCTCTATATTCTCCATCTTCATCTTCTTCCTTCAATCAAATGAGCGGCTTATACCTCTTTCCACCTCGTCCCCTGGGGCGGAACTGGAGTGGAGCTGTCAGGGGCCATGGCCCCCCCCCAAAAAAAAAAAAAAAGCTTTAGATTAATTACAATTTAAATCCATTTTTGGCAATGGCCCCCACAATATTTTTTTTTTTTTTAGGATTTTACTGGAAAATTCTCAAAATATAACCATTTATCCCGAAGGGTCCAAGCCAAATTTGCAGCACTAATGGGGTCTTTCCGCCAGATTTCTATTTTTTTTTTATTTTTTATTCCTATAGACAATAGCGTCACTCAGAATAATACTGAGTGACGCTATCGTCACTTTGCGCACCATATATATATTCGCGTCGTCCCCCATTTTCCGTTTCTTTTCTACCCTATCTTCCTCATGAAACGTTCTTTGGCTCCAACCGAAGGGAGATACTTTCTATGGGCTTGTTTTCTCACTTCATCGGTCATTTTGATTTCATTTTGGTGGTTGTTGATCTCCATTTAAGAGGTATCTGCATTTATGTCTAATCATTGCAAAGCAACATGAAAAAAAACAAATATAATGTCTCATTTGTGATGCTTTTCCTTTTACTTTGGTATAAAAGTTGTTAGACAAGGTCACAAACATTTGTATTGTTTATTTTTGGAGTGTGAAACTCATTGTTTGTACTGTATTCTTTTATATATTGTTCGTAACCCCAACCACTTTTTATAATTTCTGACTGTTCGGTGTTTTAAGCCATAGATTATAACGTCCTCAGCCCTTTCCATTAGGCTTTTTTGAATTTTTTCTGTTTGTAAATCGTTTTAGGCCACTGTGTTATGCCTTTTAGCCTCTTGCAATCTCGCACTTCTTTGGTTAATGAGGTGTTGTTGGCATTGGAAGTATATGTTGGTACAGTATTATTGCCTAATTACTCATTTTTCTGTTTTTTATTAGGATGTCGGGTGGTGAGTTGATTATCATTTTCCACTACGACGGGGAATTTAAATTTGACATGATTCACCTGTATATGAAGGCAGAAATCAAAAGATGAGGTTCATTCAAAGCGACATAACATTTCTCGAATTGATGAACATAGCTGTTGAAACTTCACATTAGAAGGAAACCTGCGAGAAGAAACATACGTTATCTCCATCACAATGGTCACGTGTTTTCATTGGCTGCTATAGAGGATGATAGCGACATCAAGTGCATGTTAACCCTTGCAAATCACAATACAAATGGGATATTACTATACATCAATAGAAGACAGATTGGTCACGTAAAACACATCGGAGAACAGATAAGGTACAGATTGGTCATTTTAAATGTATTATCACTAATGTATAATCCTATTTCTAGTTAATGTCTAACACAATTCTTTCCATGTGTTTATCTTGAAGGTCATTTGAAATGGACATGCATTCTTTACGAGGCAAACAAACTGATTTTTCGGGGAGCAATCATAATATGAAGTTCAAAGTACGTCCCATACTAAGTCATGAAATTCTTACTATCAATTTATGCGAAGACAATGACATTCAATTCTCAGCAAGGCAGAACATTAGTAGTGATGAATTGCAGAAAGAAAGTTATTCCGTTCTCAATGACCGTGTTGATGTACCGGACCTTCCTGGAGACAGAGTGTTTGTCCCTATTAAAATTGGGAACACGAGAACCAATCTTGCTCGAAATTCAATTGAAATAGACAAAAGACCTCCGATGTTGAATGTCGGAGAACATAGATCTCATAATTGGAAAGTTATATTCGAAGATGACATGGTCCCGGAAGAATTTGTTACAGAGTTGGAGCACAATTCATCTCGAGAGATGTGGCTAGGGCGCTAATTTTCGAATCGCGATGATTTTAGGACTATAGCTAAATTTGCAATAGACAACAACTTCACTCTTCAGCACTTGAAGATACAATAGTTCAAGGTCACTGCATGCTGTAAAGAATGTGACTGCCCATGGCGTATTCATGTATCCCTGACTGAAAGCGGACCATGCTTCAAGGTTCGGACCTACAACCCAATCCATAAATGTTCGAAGCCAATGATGGGCACTGCTCATCGCCAGGCATCATCAGAACTAATTACAAAGTACACTGGAGAAAGTACGGCTAATTCATAACATTCGGCCAAAGGAAATAATGTATGACTATCAAATGGAGTTTTGTGTCACAATTTCTTACAGGAAGGTACATACGGCAAGGGACACTGCACTATGCAAAGTTAGAGGCTCGTATGAAGAATCTTTTAAGATCCTCCTTCTGTTTTGTGAGGAGTTGAAAATAATGAACCCGGGTACCGTCACCAATATTGATTTTTCCGACGATGACAAGTTCAAGAGATTTTTTTGGGTTTTTGGACCTTGCATTCGGTCATTCACATCATTGCTTAGGCTAATGACTGCGCTGGATGGATCACATCTCCGTGGCAAGTACCCAGGCGTTTTGATGGTGTTCGTGACCCTCGATGCAAACCACAAGCTGTTCCCAATAGCCTTTGCATTTGCGGAGGCAGAAAGGAGTGACAATTGGGAGTGGTTCCTTGCCAATCTTTCTGTATCATTGGGAGAACCTACGAATTTGACAATTGTCTCTGATCGACAGAAGGGCCTTGTTCCTGCATTGGCAAACGTTATTCCAAGTGCAAGTCATTCTTACTGTTGTCACCATCTCGCAGAAAATATTAAATCAACTTTCAAAGATTCGGCAATTGTGATGAAGTTTTGGTATGCTGCAAAGGCATACAGGGCATGTGAACATGAGGCGTTTATGGAAGACATTAGGTCTGTCAATCAAGATGCATATAATTACATAAACGGATTTGGTCGGCAGCATTGGGCAAATGCCTTTGTTGAAGGCCGGCGATATGACAAGCTTATAAGTAATGCCGCTGAGTGCACCAACAGCATGTTGAAAGACACTCGATATTTACCGATAGTTAAGCAAGTAGAGGAGATAAAAGCTAGATTGATGGAATTCTTCCAAAAATGACATGCTAAAAACCTCAATATTACCAGTCGTTTGTCTCCATACGCTGAGAAGATGATAGAATACGAAACAGAAGATGCCCGGAGGTTGCACGTACGCGTTGCCGATCTAGTCGAGTTTCAAGTTCAGTCTACAAACTATGTAGACATTGTTCATCTTGATCGTCGGACCTGCACGTGCCGCAAATGAAAAGTACTTGGAATACCGTGTTCACATGCAATCGCTTCAATGAGCGTGAGGAGTTACAATCCATATGATTTTTGTGACAAGTGGTATCTAACAAGTGAACTATAGGTCACGTACAGTGAGGTAATTCACGCTACTCGTGATAGCAAACAATGGGAGCACGGTTCACATGAAAGAGTTCTATCTCCTCCTGCCTCTATACAACTCGGTAGACCAAAGAAGAATCAGATACAAACCGAGGATTGTCACAGGTAGCGCCGGGTGTTCACTTGCTCCAATTGCAACGAGAGAGGCCACAATCACTAGAGTTGTTGAAATCCCCTAGCTCAAAAATGATATCTAGAATATTTTGTGAGGACTGATGCCAACACAATACTTCCTTTTTTGTAAAATCCCCCATCACAAAACTGATATCTAGAATATTTTGTGAGGACTGATGCAAACACAATACTCCCTTTTTTGTAAGAGATTGTGTTCATGAATATGGAGCATACTCCTATACATCACTTTCTGAAAGGAACTAATATTTACATATTTTGTATTTTGTGATGACTGATCTCAACACAATACTAATACTTTTGTTAGATATTGAGTATGGATCATACTTTTGTACATCACTTTCTGTAAGAAACATTTGTGAATATTGAAATATAAACGTAACTATTAAAATATATGCATTCCAGCATACTGTTGCGATATATGAATGTAAGAGTGACCCTTTGGAAAATCATTGTATGATGTTCACTTGCATTGGCAATGCTCTTTTGGATTTATTCAGACAAATTTGAACAATTAGGGTGAAATTTGTACTTTCACCATGATTTAGACCTTTAAAAATTGAGGCAAACTGTATTTTGTTTAATGATTTGCCTGATAGGATGTGATGCTATCGTCATCGTGCTCAAACTAAAGTTGGAAAATTCACATGATATTAGTGACGGTAGCATCACTAAAATCAATGATTTAATACACGTTGAGTGACGCTATCGTCACTGTGCGCAGACCAAAGTTGTAAAAATCCGGCTTTAATTATGATGCTAGCGTCACTTAAATGAAGCCTGATCTGAAGTCAGAATTGAGGTTGAGTGACGCTATCATCACCTATATCAGTGAAATAACGACGACATTTTGCTTTCTTTCGGGACAAATAAAATTGCTACATTCATGCTAGATACACTGAGAGAAATATCTACTATTAAATTTCAATCACATCCCAACAAAAAAAAAAAAAAAAGTTGTAATTGCGAGCGAAAGTTAATAGATGGAAACAACTTACAAGTACTTATATAAAACTAGTTTCCATCTGCAAAAGAAGGCATTCGTTGCCTACACAATATGTAAAATGCTACAATTATGCTGTATAGAATTACCAAATACATCCTAGAAAAAACTTTAAAAAAAGGTCAGAAGAGTCATTGAGTCAATGGATCAATTGGTAGACGTTCGCTGTTCAGCTCTCAACTTCGACCATATATGTCTACGACAATCTTGCTTCGATAGTGTGGTACGTCAGCAGCTGTAAAGTCAATTGGAATACGGGCTACAAGATAATCTGTGTATGCAAGCACGAAGACCCCGCAATCATTTTCATCATCTTTATACGATATCTTTGTCTTCACAAGTAGTTACCACATGCCAGTGTCGTACCATCCATAATTTGAGTACTGATTGCTGATGAAGTCAATTTGTTCATAAAAGATGAAACAGGATTAAAAGACAGCTGATAAGACTAAAAAAAAAATTGAGGGCAGCCCGTGCTTACAAAGTCTTTAGCCACATTAACAGCAGTTCTGTCAGACTTCAAACTATTGTAAAACTCCCATCGTCTTTCTTCATTATATCCTACAAGCAAACTGAAATGATGTTCATGCCACAATACGAATACTAACAACTGCTTTTCCCTTGCTTCCCAAACCTTCGCCCCATCCCTGCCCCAACAATTATCTTGCAATGCCTTGGTGTTGTTAGATCGCTACTAACTCTGTTACAATAAGAACATGTATGAGTTATACAGTACAAATGTACACATGCAGTCATGCAATATGGATTTAAGATTCTGACAAGCCAAACTTACACAAATACTGGGATCGTAGAAACGCACGTTAGGGTATCTGTCCTTCAATACCTCAAACCACCAATACATTATATTTGTGTAGAACCAAGTGCCGGCATTGAGGGCCTTCTTCAACGCACTAACTAAAACCATCGTGCAATATATGTCAAGCTCATCCCTCCCGCGGAGATTATCGTAACAAAATATTATGAACACGGTTATAAATGGTGGCAAGTGGCAAGTAGCGACTAAATGCTTGTAAGCTAAATGGGGGTTACTTTTCTTTGTAGAATTCAAGGAAGCCTTCTAATAGAGTCAGCTCTCCCCCCGTAAGAGCTTAAGCAGGCCGAACCAACTCGTGGTCATAATCCTCGAAATAACGGGGGATCTTCCTCTCACGATGCAACCTTTTTATCCGCCAAATCAATGTGTTGATGTTTGATTTGGGTGTTTGTAGAACTATTTGAAGCTCGGTTGGTGCATTTGAAGGAGTCGTGAAGACATCATCTATTTGTGGCACGACTGGGGATGCGAAAGTAGTTGCTGCCGGAGGTGACATTGTGGGCGAATCCATATGTATTGGCTCCTTCATTAAAGTTTTCTCCTCTAAATATTGAAGTTTCCTTGCAGCTGGCGATAAGTTTTTCCGATCTCTTGCCTTTGGGATTGCCTTTTGCCGAGACAATGTAGATGACCCCTGCAATCACCACAGAAGTTTATAAAAAAACAAAAAAATGTTAAGATGTCTGCTTCTAACCTCTTTCTATATATAGATGGAATCAACTCATCACTTTATAATTACCTCTTTATCTACCTTGTCCGACTGGGAGGTAGAACAAGATTCTGCACTAAATCCTTCGAACATGTTCGCGAAAGCATCTTTAAATTTTTTTATCTTCCTCCTCAACCTGATTGTAAAATCTTCCAATTTAATCTTCTTGTGATATGCACGTAAGGATGATCGCTCCATGTGATCTAAGAAATCAACAACCTGAGATAAACAATGACAAATTTCTTAAACACAACAGTTTTTATATTCATTTCATCTAAGTACAAACTCAATAGAATGATGCTCACATGCTTGGCAACAGCGACGTCCTTTGATTTGTGTGTACCCGAGCTGCCTTTGTCTTTCTCATCTGCTACCCCCTCCAATGGTGTTTCTGGTTGGGATTTCACCTTAGTTGCTGGTTGGGATGTAACAGGTGACCGCCGTCCTTCACCATCCGCGCCACAAACAATCTCCCTAATAGTGTTCAAGCCATACCAAAAAAGATAGGAGTCACTGTGCTTGGCGGAAGAGTCCTTCTTCCCAGTTAAAATAGTGGTCCTCCTTGACTCCCACATCTTGAACACATCTGGATGGTTTTTTACTGTAGTCAATAATATATCGTTCTATCCGCTCATTCCTCTTGAATGACAAGGAGAAGGGTGGAGGGACTGATTATACAATGCCAAATTGCTTCGCTACGCGGTTTGCATTGTGCCTCTCAAAGACCCAATGATGGATAAGGACAATGGTAGACATGAATAATTGATTGTCTCCTTTTGGCACTAGGTCTTTGAGTTTCTTCAGCAACTTCTTGTATGGTTGCCATAAGAACTACAAAGAAAACAAGACCAATAACCAACACTATAATTAATCTGAATGCGTTGACAAAATTGTTAAATAATTTTGAAGTAAATGAGTACCCCATCGTCTTGCAAGCCGTTGATATGGGTGCGGATTTCTTTCATGTTTGTTAACTTTTTCATATCTTCGAGTCTTTTCTCCTAAGTCTTAAACAATGGGAACTGAAGATCCTTTTGCCAACTAGGATCAGGCTTAGGGCAGCTCCCAATTGCCATCCTAGAGCATGCTCAAATCTGCAAGTATAAAACAACAGAAATAGTCAACGCATAATGTAGAGTTGTATTTACTAATAGCCAAGAAATTGATATGATTGGTTAAAACATAATAACCTGTAACAGCTGAAGAGGGCCTGTAAGAGTCTTGAGTGATGTAATCTTTCCACTTTCTCTTTTTTCCTCAACATCCCCTTCCTCCTCACTATCATGCTCATCTTTTAACAATCTAGTAGCCCTCGAAAGCATCTTGTACAAGCTTGCAAGGCATGCTGGACCCCAAGCATATGACTTGAACTCCCTAAAGAGTTCTAGCTACCAAGCTAGCCCCCTTGCACTAGAAGAATTTGCAAATATCTATCCAGACACCAGGAAAAAAAGGTATGCTCTTGTCTTGCATACTTCATTCCTCTTCTTAGAGGGTTTGAAATTATCCTCCAATCATTTGAACTTTATGGTAAGGCCAATGGTGTCTTTTCCCGGACGTGGGGCAAGACCGAGCAATTCTTTACAGGCTTTCGGGACGAAGGCATTATTGAAGGTTCTTCTCGTAACCGGTTCACCATCAATAGGGAGGCCATAAATGTATGCAACGTCTTCCAAAGTGATCGTTGCTTCACCCGTGGGTAAGTGAAATGTATTGGTTTCAGGCCTCCACCTTTCTACCGGCCCCGATATTAGCGTATGATCTATCCTCATATCTCTGACAGATGTGATAGACCTACATCCCTAACATGCTCTCTCTACTTTTCCGTCAAGACCCATATCTTTTTGTCTGGGTTGGTATCGATGCATCCGTAAGTTCCCGGTTGCACTCCTTTTAAAATGGATTTTGAAACATGTGAGTCTTGATCGTACAATAATTATCCCTCGTCGTCACCTTCGATGTCTTTCACCTTTTGTACAATTTCACACATTGTAATATAAAGCATGTACAAGTATGAGTTCACCAACCAAATTGGAAATATATTTCTACTGGGTGGCATACTTTTTTTTTAACCAATGTTAACATACGATATGACATTTTCATCCAATTCATGAGCATGGTATAGATTTCTAAGTGATGTGAATTGTGAACCAATAAGTGAAATCAGTGAAACAAGAACAATAGTTTGAAGGACCTTCTGCTTATAGGTAAATGCCATTCTTTTATTCCATTGGCGTCATTTGTGGCTGATCATGGGTGTTTTAATATCAAAACAAATTTGAAAGTAATGCATTTAGTTTTCTCCTTTTTATTAGGGTCAAAAGTTTTAAAATTTTCATCTGTTCAGGTTGAACTTTCTCTCAATCAATTGCTTTGAAAGAAAGAAGAATATTGGCCTGACAATATCTGCATTTACAATGCTTCATGCCTTTGAAGGGAACATTCCTCATGGTCCAAATTTGGTTGAGGTGACATTGACTATTGCATGTAATTGAAATTGGTTGATATTATTGTTCTACTCACTATGTTTTATTTTTTTCTTTTGTATATCATTTTTCGTTCTTATGGGTAATAAGTAGTTTGCTATATTGCCTATAGTAGTAACTATAGCATCTTTTTTGGGACAAGGGTTTGATGATGTTGATAAGTGCATTAACTAAATACTTGTAGCATTATTTTTAATTATTTTGAGTTTCAACATTGCATACTAGTTTTTAAAGAAAAGGGTTTTATATATATCATGTATGAGGATTGGTGTGCTTAGTTTTTTGTCTCCATTTGCATTATTGACACATTTTCATCCAATTCATGAGTATCAGAGTATGGTATAGATTTTCAAGTGATGTGAATTGTGGACCAAGAAATGGTAGAAGATAGTAACTCTTTTGTCATGAAAATTAGGAGGACCTCCAATGTCACATTTCATTGAACAAGTAGCGTGCGTGAGTGCACACATTGTGAGAATGATAAAATGAGAGAATAAAATGAACCTAATAGGTTTCAAAATGAAACAAAATGAAGAACTCACACTTCAAACCTACATAATGCCGCGAAAATACAGAATACACATTTCATACCTCTCACGATACATCAAGAACTCCAAACCAACCATAATGTCCGAAAAAAATTCGTAAAAACGTAGCTACTGTCACATACCTTCGTGTTTATGTGCGATATCGGATAAAGGTTGACGGATTATAAAGAAGGAAAAAGGTAGGTGGAGCGGCGTCGTCGCTTTAGAGAATGAGTAGTTACAGTCTTGAAAATGGTCGAAATGAGGAGGTTTTGCGGTTTTATAGGGTAGCAAACAGTGATGCTAGCGTCACTTACCCTAGATTAAAAAAAAAATAGTGGTACTAACAGACCACGTTAGTGCTACAAATTTGGCTAGGACCCTTTGGGATAAATGTCTATATTTTGGGATTTTTCAAGTAAAATCCTCTTGTTTTTCTTTTTTTCTTTTTTCACAATGGCCCCCCAATGTCAAAATCCTAGTTCCTCCCCTACCCGTCCCTCTCCCTCTCCAGTCCAGCCCCTCTTTCTGCTCTTTGCAAAAGCTATAGGGCTAGGCTTTAATGGTTTACACTTGGCTTGTCAGTTCCATCACGCAAGAAGTAGATAATTGTATATCAGGTCTCCCAAAACACATTTGTTAGTGAAAACTGCCATCTAAGAATTTAAAAAAAAAAAAAAAAAAAAAGTGCAAGAAATGAAGTCTTCACTACTCCCTTCAATTTTTTCCCTTTTTTTTATGAAAAATAAATGGTAGCAAAAATAATAATCAATTTACATAAAGCCCAAAAAAAAAAAAAGAAGGTGGGGTGGGGGTGTTTGTGGTTTCCAATTAAGCTGATAATTACACAATCAAACAAGTTCAATTGATCCATCTGTCATTTTTTTATTAGGAATGGTTGAGTTGCATTGTTGCAGAGAAATTTTTTATATTTAAGAAATGCCCTGCAAAATATTTTTATTTCACCTGTGGGATTTTGTTGTCATCTTTTTATGGAGTCCGGATTCTCTGTTTCTAGGAGACGGGGAGATACTGGTTCGTCAAAATAAAAAAATCAAAAAAAAGCCAATTGTGTAAAATATCATGCTAACTAACAATTGCTTCCTTGGAATGAAAAAAAATTAAGGAAGAGATTTTACACAGTTGGCTATTTTTAATTGGACGAAACAGGGGATCTGAACTGAACTCCTTTTTTCTGTCGTCGTTCACTTCCCCCGCGTCACAAGTATTTCAATTCAACCCGTATCTATCTGTCACCCATCCCAAAGACCTACTTGTCTTTCGGGTGGGATTCCTAAAATTTTTGTAGGAGAATTTCATTTTCTCTCCACAGCAGGTTTTTCAAATTCTCATTCACAATATTCGAATTTGAAGATTTTATAGAAAAAAAGACATTTTAAATGGGCCTTTGTTTTTAAGATTTTAATAATTTGATAAGGAATTTCAAATACTCTATATATTAACACATTACTTTCCTATTAAAAATTCCTCCAAAATAAGTCCACTCATGAAGGACTCTAGATCAGAGGAGACTGGACAAAAATGTTGAAGGCTTTAATATGTGGTGTAACATGCCTTTGGTTAGCTCAGTTATCATGGTGAGTCAAGTGGACTTGCAAGTTGATTTGGTAGCCTAATAATCTTCTAAAAAAAATTCTTATACTAAGTTTAAGATGACGCTATTGCCTAATATATGGCCACTGGCGCAACTAAGCCAACTTGACTTCTAAGTTATTTTTAGCCTTTCAAAGACAATGAACGGTTTGGGTCATTTGGGAACCATAAGAGTATAAAAATAAATAAATTTTCAAGTTTAGAATTTTAATTATCTCAAAATATCTGATGAATTAATGGCTCAAGTTTGACCTTCCAACCGTGTTAGAGCTTTTTAAAGAGGATGAATGGTTACAATAAGGGCCTACAATGGTAAAGGATTGAAACAAAATGGACTAGTTCAAAGTATGTTAAAAAGGGACCATTTTCATTGAAAACATCCAATGGCTTTACTGTCTTTCTCAAGTTTCATGATGAATCCAAACCATAAATTAGAAATCTTAAGAAAAGATGGGTTCTAAAGAGGATAAACTGTTCAGATCATGGAAAAGGAGACAATAGAAGTCCAATTTAGCAGATATAATAGTTAAAGATTTTTTTACAATTTTCTCAAACTATGTAAAAACTCAAAGGCTGAAATTTGACAAAATAACCATACTTGGCATTTTGAGGACACCCAACGGTTTGGATCTTCAAAGTGAGCCCACAAAACTGGAAAAAAAACAAAAAAAAACACAGATGCTGTCTGTCTTTATCTGTCTTTAATGAAATCCATGTCACTACTTCAGCTCATAGTTACCAAGCTCGGTAGAGATGCCCTCGAATTTCGTATAGCTGCTCGTTCCGGTCAATTCGGGAAATTTCAAAATTGTTTTGAGTTCGCGACAATTCTTTTTTTTTTTTTTTTGGTGGGAAAAAAAAAATTGAGTTCGTTTTGTCGAATTGTCGCGAATCAAAAGTTTTTTTTCCCACCAAAAAGAAAGAATTGTGGTGAACTCAAAAAAAATTTAACGAATCTGAGCTTGCGCCAACATTAAATTAATTAAATGTAAAACACATAATTTGACCAATTTATTCTTGTGTAATTTAATCATAAGAACAACAATGTTCAATTTAATGATGGATTTTACTCTAATTAAACTAAAATCTACTCCACAACCTATGTGAGATGATGAGTGGTTAAGATCTTATAGATAAGCTCTAATGATAATCCCAATATAAAAAGTCATTTTTTGATGAAAAACAAAGAGGAGCCTTTTATAAATTATTTTGAATTAGTACATCGAACTCATTGAACTCGAATTGTGAATCAAGCAAATTTAAAAGCGAATTAAGTAAATTTACCCTAATGAATTTAGGAATTGAGGTTAGTTTCGAATCACGAACTACAAAGTCAAATACGAATTAGACTAATTGCGAATCAGGTAACTATACTTCAGCTCTTGTTTTTATCTGTCTTTTAATGAAATCCTCCCCTTCCAGCAAAAACAGAAAAATAAAAAACGAGAAAAAATTCATATCACTAGAGAAAACAAGCAAAGCAAGACAACCTTTTTCCTTTTTTTGGTGGTAGAACAACATACAATCCTCTCTTCAATAAAACAGCGCATAGTCAAATGAATCCAGACAGTCAAATGCGCCATAACACATTCCCTGCTCTTTGTCCTCGAGGAAAATATCAATGGCTACAGCAGCTGCGATCAGTGGGAGACCCATCAAATGGAAGAGCTTTTATAGACGTGGGAACTAAGTAACTAGCGGTTGGAATTTAACATGTGAATGGGGCAGTATGGTTGTTCCTATCATCTTAGCCGTCTCATTTGACGGTCAAGCGGCTTTTAATTGCCAGTGTGTCGCAATACTGCAGTAGACTTTAGAAAAACACGCACCACAAGTCTACTGAGAAAGGACTGCTACTGCTTTTGATAATTGCATGTTCTGCGTTAGAATGCCCTTTTAAAACTTTTTTTTTTTTTTTTTTTAATTTCTTTATACCCCATCCAAAGTGGGCTAGACTAGGACGGACTGAACCTGTCAAGCCGCGGTGCACTTTCAAACCTTATATGAAAATTTTGGGTCTACTAAAAAAAATCCATTAAAAGTCGGTGGTGTACTCTCAAAATCCACATGAAAATCATCGATTTACCTCCAAACCAAACTACCTATTAGGGTCCGCACCCCTCAAATTAAAATATTGGGTCCGCTACTGCCTGGAACCCATGAGAGAGTCCGCATATACACAGGTAGGCATCCCACTCAAGTGGAAAAAGAGTTCGCACAAGCAGAAAGAGGTGACATACCCGTAGTTTGAATTCCGGGTAGCCAAATAAGAACTGAACCTCTTTACTGCTCGTGTAAGAGAAGGTTCTTGCCCTTTATATCCTTAAAATTCCTTATGATGACTCCCTAAGAAGAATGTCATGTAGATTTTTTTTATTGAAAGATTTCAATAATTAAAAAATTATGAGACTTTTAGCTCATTTTCAAAAAAGCACATAAAGTTTTGAATATGTCAAAAAGAGTATAGAAGTCTTTCATATTTCTTTCAATCAAGTTCTCTTCATAGAAAATGACAAAAATACCCTTATATCATTTTTCAAATAAATAATTTAAGAGATATGATCAAGTTCAACCGAAACAACCTAGTGGAGCCCACTTAAGCTGCCTTTATGCATAGCATTAAGTCCAACCCAAGCAATTTAATCATAATTGCCGCTGCTAGTATTGTACCTTGAAACCATGCCAGTGATAAGCCAACGTCCCTGTACATTTCCTTACAAGGAAATATATGTAACTTGGTATTTGACTTACATGAATTGTTTGAAAAAGAACATGAATTATGTGGGAATTTAAGGAATAACCCTATGAGCCTGAAACTTTACTGGAATTCCAGGAATTCATGTCTAGGAAATTCCTGAATTTCCAAACACAATGGAATTTTTGGATGCTCCTTTGGGCTTAAACATCCAGGAATTCCACTAAAATGCAAAGGGAGTGAATACCTGAATTCCCAAAGGTCAAAAGAGTCCTTCTATGTGGGTGGAATTCGGGAATGCTAGCGAAAAAACATGGAATTCAGAAATTCGAGAGGACAGCTTGTCACATCATGTCCAGGAATTCCTGGATATGGTGAATTGCCGACAGAAATTTCACTAAAAAAACAGGGCCTATATTATACTCTTAAGTTTAAGCTTAGGATAAGATTCCGTAAGCTAACGCTTTTTGGGCCCATCCTTGGTCCATCCAAACGGACAAAACACACGACCCCCCTAAATTACACATGCTCACCAACTTTTGGTTAGATCCAAATTTACTAGACCGTTGGATCGACTGTGTACCGATCTGAATGGACCGCTGACCATTAAACTTTTGGTGCCCAGATGGAGACGATAGAAACCATGATTGGGGCTGATTTTTTGCGAGAAGGAGGGTCCCAGTGAGTTATTGAAATCATTTCCCCCTCCCATGTGTGTCCCTACGTGGGCCGCACCACACAATAGAGCTTACTTTAGCTTACCTTATCATAAGCTTCAGCTTGGGAGTTGAGGACAAAGGAAGAAGAAAGGAGGTGGCTTTCAAGAAGAAAAGGAGAGTATTTTAGTCATTTTTTTAAAATTATTTTTATGGAGAAGGCTGGATTGAAAGAAACATGAAAAACTTTTATACTCATTTAAAATATTTAAATCTTAATATATATTTTTAAAATGAGCCAAAAATTTTTATACTTCTTGAAAATCAACCATTTTTACACCTTCACGTTGGGCTATTGGTCGAAGAGTGATACTCTTATTTGAGGGCTCAGCATTAATCCTTTGGTGTGAGACTATGGAGACAACACTACTCAATTCAACAATGAAAATTATTTGGCCTTTTCTAGGTTATAGGAGTGGGTCTTCATAGTAGAGCTCACCTATTAAAAATAAAGAGCGTCTCTCAAAATGATTTCTCTCTCTAGGTATGAATGTGTCCATATTTACTTCGATAAAAGTTGATCCCACCGCATTGAGGTGATTAATGAATATGATTAATGGTTCACGTTTCCATTTTATTTGAGGATTTTAAGGACTCACAATAATTATGCCCAGGATGAGATAGGACAATTAAAAGTGCTCCTCCTCCACAATCGATATTAGTGGGTCAATCAACTTGCCATATGGCCCACTAGCATTAGCCCGGTTAGTTCAGAGCTTTGTTTCAACTCCGAGGTCCATCTACTACCGAGGCCAATAATCAATTGGTCTGCATTAAGCCATGGGTTGGAAATTGCCCCCTAATTTAGCATGGTTGTGTTTTTGTTTGCAATGAATGGAGTTTTATATTGGAAATGGTATTTTATGGAATTCGACTCTGGGTGATCTGAACCGTTGTTTTCGTGGGCCCTTGCTAGTTGAAACATAATGGTCCTAAAAGTAGCTAGGTCCGGCCGGGCCCAATCTCCTTCTTTGCTTAGGTCCTTACCCTACCCTCAAGGGCTAGCCTGGGCCTAGGCCCTAAAAACAAGAAAACTAATTTTTGAATTTCTCTTCATACAGTTGTAGTTAATATTGCATGAAATTCAGAGAAAAAAAAAAGAATATAAAGGTCTACACCTACCAACAAAGACAGGTGCAAATAGATAATATATGTAAACTTTTAAAATAGTCCTATTGGTGTATTTAGATATCCAAAAAAAAAAAAAAAAAAAAGAACCAAACCCTTTAGCAACTGTAGTTGAAAAAAATATTAAAGAATAATATATCGATCAACATTTATTGGCTCCATAGAAGTTAGATATTTAGAAAATAAAAACAATGGAAATCAAAACCAATCCAATATTATTGGTTGTTTCTTATATATTATTTCTAATTTTGATTTTTCACCACTATTGATTCATATATGTCACCACTATCTACCCTTATCCCCATTTTCCTAAGGCTATTCATTTGTTAATAGAGATATTTTAGGTTTTGTATATAAGTAAAAATAAAAGGGTTAGGATGGCCGGGCCTGGTACTATTCAAGTCCAGCCCTCAAAATCAGCGGGCCTCCAAAGTAATGTCCAAGTTGGTCCCAGGACTTTTCAAGAAACATAAAAGCCCTCATTTTAAAGGGCTTTTTGAGGGCTAGGCCCCGATCAAAGGGCGGGATTGACAGGCCTACTCATGACCTAATTAAAGCCAAAAGGGATCATAGATCAATTGGTGGATATAGAGCGGTCATACTAGCTTTCTTCACTTAACTAATAATATATTATAACTAGACTAAGCCCAGGCACTCACAACTAGAGAAGCAGGCCCATGTTAATTCCGAGCGCAAAAATAAAAATATATTAAAAATTTTATTTTTCTTTAAGATATGTTGAAAAAAAAAAAATAAACGAATATAGTATTTTTTATTCTTAGAGTTGTATACAAGACAACTTATTCAAAAATAGAAAGTGCTGTAAAATTATATAAACTACAATGATATCTGAATTTATAAATTTTCAGTAATGGATGTGTTTTTATGCCCCAAGGCTGTACGCCTGTACACAGGCTTAATTTTCTAGCCCGATAAATAACTGGGCCTGGCAGGCTTAATTTTCTAGCCCAAACGATTAGGTATGCCTGGCCTAGGCCGATGTATCCTTAAAACCCAGCGCACAGAGGTGTATGTAGTTTGTAAAATAGGCCAGGCTTGGAGAAGGTTTGGTCCAGACTGGCAACCCTGTGAACACCCCTAACTGCAAGCGTTTTTAACAAATTCACCATCTAACAGGGCCCACTTTGATGAAGGACAACGACTTGTACATCGAGGCTGAGACTAACTTTAAGGGACTTATCATAAAAAAAAGTGACCTTATCAGTAGGATCAAATAGTCCTAGCCTTTGATTTAAGAGCCCAATTTATTTGCATGAAATTCCTAGGAATTCTTGGTAAAATGGGTTTCAATTAGAGGTGGCAAACGGGTCAGGTTGGGTTATATTGGCCAAACTTGTTTATTAAATGGGCCAGTTACTGTTAACTTAAAGCCAGCCCATTTATTAAAGGGTCAGATACTCCTAAGCCGTATCTGCTGTGGGTTAATTGGACCTGACCCGTGGTAACCAGCATAGCTATTGTGGGTCGGGTTGACCCGCATAACCCCCATCATTCTAGTGAGTTAACCAAGTACTCCACCATTTAACCCAACTTGACCCAAACTAACCTGTAAACTTACCTCGAGCACAATTTCATTTTAACAGCCATTAGGGACCCATTACTTAGTTTTACTTCGGGCAAAAGTGGGGCCAAGGTCCATTGACCTTTTTTATTTCCTATGCATTGAACTAATTCGTGCAAATCTAATCTATTTGTGAGTACTTTGACCAAGCCCAACTTTATTTCAAGAACATAATACATATGAGGGTTATTTGCAGGTCATGCATGTTAAGCGTGTTGACCCTACCTTACCCGCTTAAATGCAGGTTGGAAAAACCGAACTGTTACCGACCTATATATTCTACACGTCGGGTTGGGTGAGTCATATGCTGGTCGGGTCGGCAGGTCATGTTAGGTTTTTGGGGACTTGTTTCCAACAAAGGAATGTAAAGTGTGGGATGAAGAATATTAGGTGAAAATGTAGATGGGAATCTAACTTTTCTAGGTTTGATTTAGTAGGTTGATGGCTGGGTAATCATTTTCCCATCTCCCTTTAATATTTTTTTTTTTCATCCATAGAGAGATTATTTAAAGGACTTTTATTAAATCTTATTAAATTTTAACGACTTTTAGAAATACATTTCTCGGAGTTCAGTGGAAGTCAATTCTACGCAAACAATCTCTCTCTGTTTCTTTTCGTAAAATCAATTTTCTTTTTGTACAATCAATTATATATATATATATATATAGGGCTAGTCTCTCCTAGGCTTAAGCTTAGAATAAAGTTCCATAAACTCATTCTTCTGGGGCCCACCCTTGGTCCATCCAATCGGACCAAACACACGACCCCCCTAAGTAGCACATGTCCACCAACTTATACATACATATATGTATATATATATATATATGTGTGTGTGTGTGTGTGTGGAGTGACTCTCCTGAGCTGCATTGAGGGTAAAATCAGTTGCATCGTGCGATAGCCTCGTGTGGATGGATGGCCAGTTCTCATTTTAAAAGTCCGCTTCAGTTTTCACTTTTCACATTTCATTCCCCCCTTTCTCTATTTCCAAACCTACCAAAGCAGCTCTTCCTCCCTCTCTTTCTCTCTCTTTCTCTCTCTGACGCCTCTCTCTCCATGTAGCATGTACTTCCCAACCTAAGTCCATGCACTAACCCGGAAAGTTGCACTCCACCAACTCTGACATGGTGCAGCTATGTAAACCACCAGGACCACATGACCAGTAAGGCAGTAACACAATCTGATTCTGAGAGCCGAACCCACCACATCTACCTTTCCAACCATTCATCTATCATGTGGGCACCATTTCAACGGTTGAGCTCCCATCCATGTTGCATCTGTCTTTTGGGGTGGGTACAGCTTATTCTACCGCTTGATTTACATCAAACCATGTAACCCAACTTTTATAAATTTTACATCAAAATAATTTGATATCTATATAATAATTTTTTTTATTTTGTAAAATATAATTTTGAAGCTTTTGCGTAAGGAATTGACTCTCTACCTCACAAACAAACAAAATTACACTTTTTAACTTTTTTTCCCCTATTTTTCAACTATCTAAACAAAAGGAAGTAAAATTAATTTTCCCTCTCCTCCCCTTCATTTTCCTTCCCCCTCAAATTTCCCCTCCCCTCCCCCCTTCCCAAACATAGTGTTAGTGGTATACGGTAAGACACTCAAATGGGTTATGAGTTGGAACCCCATCAATAATATATATTTTAATTTTGTAGACCCCAAATGCATGATCTTAGCCATCCATCTTGTTTATAGGGCTAGGAAAATGTAAAGTTTTTAATTTCATATATTAGATTTTCATGATAAAATTAGAGA
The DNA here is from genome assembly GCA_003546025.1 of Camphora micrantha. Classification (NCBI taxonomy): domain Eukaryota; kingdom Viridiplantae; phylum Streptophyta; class Magnoliopsida; order Laurales; family Lauraceae; genus Camphora; species Camphora micrantha. Next base: position 26,481,421 of record QPKB01000007.1, on the reverse strand, counting down.
AATTTGCCAGAAAGTGGAAAAACTGTCAACATATAAATGTAATTTTTTACACTTTTGTGTGCCTCCCAATCATGATTAGAACAACTTAACATTCTCACATTAATAATAAATATCAAGATGTATACTCTTATATCTTAATTCATCATAGATTTTGTGAAATTTCTTAAAAAAACATTTGAAAGATCCAAAACACACTCGAATTATTCACAAATATCAAGACGTATAGTCTCATAACTTAATTCTTCATAGATTTTGAGAAATTTCTAAAAAACATTTGAAAGATCCAAAACACACCTAAAATTGTGGGATGTACTCATTTACTGATATGAAAAAGTTGATTTTGATCTAGTAATATATACCACTTATGCAATATCTCCATATTTAATAAACATTTAGTAATGGTCTTGTTAGGATAGTCTTTATTGTCTTACGATACATGCCACCTAGTGGAGCCCATCTTCTAATAAGGATGTAAATGGGTCCCCAAACCGTTGAAGGTTTCAACCCGTTAATAACCGAGTCTAGGTCCTTATTTAGTTTCCTATAAGTAAATGGGTCCAGGTCCGGTTCCACCTTCCTTCCGGCCCGTGAACTCGACATATTACCTCAATTTTCGAGAATTCCTCCTAAAAGCTAATTTTTTTTTTCCAAATCATACTCTACTCGGACTCAAACCTCCCATATACGAAATCGATTCCGATTTTGGTTCAATCTTCTTATTATCGGTTTCAATTTTTCGGACTCAAACTGAAACTGACCCGTTTACATCCCTACTTCTAACTCATCTAAATAAAACCCCGACACCCAACCCTCCATAGTCACCGATCTTGTGGATTTACATTGATCCGAGTGAACCGGACTACTAAAGTGAGAGTGAAATTTTTTTATTTTTTATTAACTAAGGTTCGGCATTTTAAGAAGATGGCTCCCAGTTGTGAATAAAAGAAATGAATTTCTTTAATGATTTAATCAAATGGGTAAAACTTTATAGATTCAACGATGCATTCAAAACATAGTGAAATTTCGTCATACTCGTCGGGGCGTCGCTGTCCAGGGCAAGGAGGAGTTATAGTTTTTTCCAATAAAATTAAAAGATGTGGTCTAGACTCTAACTTTATAAAAAATTTGTCACAATCATTGAAGGGACTCCCTCTCCCTGTGCTTTCCGAAAAAGTCCGGATCCTTTCCTTAGTTGGGTGGTTTGGAAGTGCGTGTCGAATACGTACTGTACGTTACCAGATGATGAATAAAAAATACATATCTGATTGATATTTGATATTTGGGTTGTTGGGAAGTGTAGTTTATAATATATCTTTTCCGGCTGTGTATAAAAATCTGATTTAAGTACTGGTTTGCAGGCCCACGCCAAAAATTGATCTAGCCAATCAATTTTTAATAACAGGTGGGCCGTGGGCCGGAGAGAGATATTCCTAGGAGCAGAAATTATTTTTACAGAACTAACCAGCCAATCTGGATTGAGTGTTTGTTGACTCATTCAATGCTCTATTGATAATAAGTGCGTGCCTCGTATTTTGTTAACTGATTGATGAATATATTAGTGGGATTATTTAAGTGCATCTATCTCATATCATGTGTGATGAGAGACATTTATTTTGGAGAAATTTTAAGTACAAAAAGGCGATTTTTCCATCAAGTACAAAAGCTCTTTTGTACTTAAAACTTTCCGAAAAGGGATGTCCTATAATGAAGAATAGGTGCACTTGAATATTATCCGATAATAGTTGGAATAAAATTTTGTATTGTTGGCAAAACCGGAATTGTAAAGAGTATCTCCTGATTTGGTAGAAACAGGGTCGTCCGGACTAACTGAAGTTGTGGGGCCCCGAGAATCTTGTCTTTGGGATTTTCTCTTTTTCCCTTTTTTTTTTTTTAATATTTGACCTGTTAAAGTAGAGAGAGAAAGTGTTTCTCTTCTATAGCAAGACACGGCCACACTCTCTAGGATGTATCTGTGCACAGCTGCACAGCTAGGTAGGGCCCACTTCCTGCTTTGAAGGAAATGGTTATTTTATTACAAAACTAGGTAAAATAAAGCGATCCTTCACGTTTGGTTTGTAAGGATGCTTTCTAATACAGACCACACGTATTTGTATGTCAAGGACATGCAGTAATAATATGTGGATGCAAGTATAACCACAATTACACATCAATTGCACATGAGCTTTTAACGTGGTAAATTTTCAAAATTGAGAAAACATCCAAACAAAGCAAAAACAGGGTTTTCACTATCTGAATTGGAGAAAGAAGTACAATTATAGAGCTCACTTTTGTCTTTGGTATTAGTCCCCTTTAAAATACTTAAAAACACTTCTTCTTCTTCTCCCTTTTTTTTTCTTTTCTTTCCTCTTTCTCTTTTCACCATGGAGCAAGTGCCCACTCAGAAAGTGACTACTTGTGGTGGTCATGGGAAAAGAAAAACATCACAAGCCCTCTTCTTTTCTTTTCTTTCTTTCTTTCTTTTTTTTTCAAAAAGGAAACAACTCATTTCATATCAACTTGAGATTTTATTTTTAGTCAAATACTTGCAAACAACCAGTCGAAGAATATAGGGCTTGGATTCAATATGGATCAGGAGCCTTTATTTATTTTTTTTATTTTTAAATGCCTAACGAATGGGTCAATTGTAATCAAATTCTACCTACCTACCTACCTAGGCATGGACAAGTCACTTGTAGAAAGCAAGAAATTGTTTTTGTACAATGTGAATGCAAGATAGGACCTAGAGAATTTCCATGGTGGGGACCACCTTGTAAAGGGCTCTTTCTTGTACATCACGATTGGAATTTCAAACTTCTTTTTTTTTTTTTAAAGTATCAGTCTATCAAATACGAGCTTCAAAATTCAAGCCATGAACGACAATCAATCATGCGAGATAGGTCAAATGTAAGATTGATCAATTTATAATGAAATATCATAAATAAACAATCGTATAATTATGATTGGGAGCACATGCATAATTAAAACCTCAACATCATTAATTAGATAGTAATAATGTAATAAAGCATAATTATAGGCTCTAAAATCAGGCAATAATGGTCTTAATATAATCTTCAAAATATATTGAATTAAATAAACTACTAATTAATCTTAGAACTAATGAATTATTTTTGCGGTAGTTGATTATCCAGAACATCATCCGCATCGAGATCCTTGTCGCCCTCTTTGTTGACCTCCTCAACTTCATTGATTTCATGGTCCGTGTCATCCTCGTTACCTAAATTAATGGGATTGAAATGGGTTAATAGTTATATATGCAATATTACTGTTTGTTGCATGTCCAGAAACTATCTGAACTGGTGGACACGAAGATCCGTGGATCCTATCCTTTCGTAACCCAAAGCGAACAGACAGCCGGATTTTCTTTTGATTTGTGTACGGATATACCAAAATTTGTATTCTATATGAAAAGGAAGAGAAATGATCTGTAGACAAACTTTTCATGTAGAAAGGAAAATAAATTATATTCTAACTTTTCATTGCATGTGTTAAAAAGAGACATGATTTTGACTTTTTTTTCTTTTTTTTTTTTAATACCGTAAAAAGCGAATCTCCTTTGTTTGCCGTGAAAAGCAAATTTGTGTTTACCGTGGGAGGCAAATTTTAGTGCCGTGAAAGGCGACTTTACAACTCTTATAAAAAAAAGATAAGATTTGTGATTTCATGTCACTTGTACCAAACAAATACAATAAAAAGAAACAAAAGGAGACCGGACTTCGTAGAAGATTGTAGGGACTCGTTTGGATTGGCGGATGCAAATCATGTTTGGGCTCCTCCGACGTTCCTCGGATGATAACATAGAACGTTTTTTATTCTTAAGCGTGGTTTTATCTTCGAATTTCTAAAGAACAAGGACCAAAGAAGGATCCTATACTCAATAGAATTACAAGTACATGGGCTAAGGAGCCGCATCTAAGCCATAGAGAGAGAATGAAATGGCCCTGGAGGTGGCCTCGCAAGGGTCTTTAGTCACCTTTTGGTGGTGGGTGTTGCCAAACTTTTTTAACGATGGAGATGTTGTTATAGGAGTGTGAGAGCAACGATGAAGACTTGGTGTGATGAGCATTGGATCCCATGGAATGATGGAGGTGAGTTCTTTTTATAGACTTTTGGTGGAATATATGAGAGGTTATGGGCTTTGAATGTATCGAATGCATTAATGCTCCATGATGAAAGTACAAACAACAGACATGTAGTTATATTATTTTTCTTCCAAAAACTATTTAATCAAATTATAAATTTATTTATTTCATAAAAATTCCTTCATCGTACCTTATAATATTTAATATGACAAATGATTTTATGGATCATTAGTATGGAGCCGATGGCAACCCACTGCCTGATTTAATCGGTGTGAGGCTCACCTTTGCATCATCAAGTCCATTTAGCTCGCACGTATATCACCCAATCTAAATTTGCCTTCTGGCAGGACAAGTTCCTAATGAGTGACAGTGACCCTAAAAATTACAGTTGTTTTGTCTTTTCCCTGTTCTGACCGACTACTTGTATAGTGTGGCAAAGCCTACTTGTTTGGATGGAATTCAATTATATAAAATGATGGAATAGGTTCTGACAAATGATTAACAATTGGATCGCATTAGTAGAAGGGGGAATTCATATACATCTATCATTCATCACAGGGTGAGGGACAGTTCTATAAATGAAGATTTTCAAGTACAAAAGTAAAATTTCAAGTACATAGGGTGATGTACAATTCCTTGTCTTCATGTGCAAAAATGGAAAGTGCCCCTCACCCTGTGGTGATTGATAGATGCACATGAATATTCTCCTTAGTAGAAATAGAAATCTATAGACTTCCACCTTTACATGAAAAAATTATCGTTACTACCCGTCCCACCTTTGGAAATGCTTTTTTGCATTATGCTAAAAACCAATTTTAGTAAAGAAAATTAACTAAGTTTGAGGGCTAGAATAGTATTTGAGTAGCCTAGGAAAGTTTTCAGGTCTTTCCAACTTAGTTTGACACCATGGAGGAACTAGTTGTCATTTTAGGGGAAATTAGGGGGTTGGCTACAATTCTAAGAACTTGGACTTTTGGGGCCCATTAGAAATTATGAATTACATAAAAGTTTCCCTCTTGGACCGAATCCACCCGAGGCCCAGAACTCTAGTTATTCTGAAGATTCCGTTTGCTTAGTTTTGGGCCTCACAAGTAAGTTATTTATAACCACTCTCTTCTCTCTTCCCTCCATTTTATCTTCTCCTCACTCCACTCATTCCAGATAGCAACAACAGAGCCTCTCTTCGTCTCCTTTCTTGCTCTTTCCTCCCCCGAATCAAGCCCAATTCATTGTCGCTCCGAGATTTGACACCGCCATCGCATTCTTCACGTCTTCCTGTATCTATAAACCCCATTTGTTTTCATTTTCGAGCTTGGCTGCCCAACACATTCTCATTCTCACCTCATTTGGACCACCTACAGGTAAGAGACCATTTCCATCTTTTAATATGTGCTTAGGTGCCATATTTCAGCCAGGGATCCCACCCATTCTCACGTCTTTCCTATTTTTGATAAATAAACTAAATTATATGACTTCAATTATTTACAATGACAGCAAAATCCGGGTGAAGAGATCATTCGTACAGACCTATTTTGAAGAACTCATACCGATTCGTCAGTTTTGAGCCCGAAAGTGGTGAGAACCTTTTTCTTATTCAAATGCATTTTAGTCATTCAATGTGTTCTAAACAATATTTTATTTTTGAAAGGTATGGATGTCTTTTGTTACACTGATTTTTTTCTGAAAGGTATGGATGTCTTATGTTACACTCATTTTTTATTTTTTATTTTTCGTATCATGTATGAAGTTGAGTTATAGAAGTGTTATTGTTGAGTGTAAAATACATTAATTTGTAGTTTAGAGGGGCAACGGGGTGTTTATATTATAAAGTGTTTTTTTTTTTTTTTATGTATCTTTACCCAACAAGTTAGTGGGAAAAAAAAAAAAAAAAAAATCTAAAAACTCTCCTTTTAAGGGGAGACTTTTACCAAAATATCTAAAAAAAAAATTATGAATTGAAAATTTTCTTATGCTTGTTTTTTATCATCCATTTTGTAGGATGCCATTAGAAGTCTTCATGAGGCTAATAATTCGCTTACACAAAATGATCTAGACAATGATTTGGTTTGCTAAGCATTATTCATTTAGTTTTCTTGTTGATTATATAGTATTACGGGTATCAATTTTGTATTTGTCTAAGTATTGACGTCATTTTCTTTTACTTTTGCACAGATCATCTGTCGTGATCCTCAAGGACATGTTTGTGGCTTAGGCACGAGTGTTTGTAAGACTATTATCTATCATTCTACTCCTCATATGAAAGCTTTAGTAGAAGAGCAGTTATCATAGGAAAAGATTGAGAAATAAATGGTACAGTTGATAGAGGAGACCCATGGCCTATAGAAGGAAATGGATGAGCTAAAAAAACAATCTATCCTAAGGTGGGACATTGATGCGGTCATCCACCATAATGGGAGTTATTTCCAGGTACATCATCTACTTTCTATATATTCTAGATTTGTAAGATTAAATAACTATTTGCATTGATGAAGTACTAACACCATTTATACCTAATAATGTTGTAGGATCGTAATGATCCGCCACATCAAGAGACATGGGCATTGTTAGGTTTTTTAGTGTTGGCTAAATTTATTGGTTGGACAAAACTTTAAGTCTCTTGAGTTGTAATTGTTTTTTAGAAAAAGTCTCTGAAGATAGAAGATTGGAAGAACTCAGAAAGCTGAAAAAAACATGCTGGTGCTGAATTTTCGGATCAACCAGAATAGGGTCCGCTCGAGTGATCGTTTCATCCGCTCGAGCGAAGGCAAGATAGAAAGCCTAGATGCCTGACATAAGAGAACTTGCGCTGAGACAGAGCCTCATCTGCTCGAGCAAATGGTGGGTTCCCTCGAGCGAACTGGTGCGCAGATTTTAAAAAAGTCTCTTAATCATGATTTTAGTAGTGTTTCTTTTAAGACTATGTTTCCCAATTTGAGTCCTACTTGTACACTAAGTCTTAGACACGAATTTGGGGCTATATATAGGGTGTTTCTCTCAACCCTAGAGGTAAGGAAGATAGAGACCACCACTACTCTCATTAATTTGAGTCAGAGATATCTTAGAGAGAATTTATTCTCTAGAGCCATTGAGAGACTGTTCTAAAAGGCGGCTCTAGAAGATCATTACTGCTTCTACCATTCTTGTAGAAGATTGATCATCTTGATTGTCAAGGTGCTAGGAGATCAAGTAAGGAGAACGGGGTACGGTGGATGTCGTGTCAGTAGATTCTTTGGAAGAATAACTACATTCCTTAGGTCGAGGTATAGACTGAGGTAAAAGAGCTTGTGAGTATATCTTGTAACTGTTCGTGAACTCTTGATTTCTAGTTCATAGTTTTTCTCTCTGGATAGGATTTCCACATTAAATATTGTGTCTGCCTTCTTGTGGTGTGTGATTGGTAGATAGCTAGTTCTATATTGCCTAATTGGTTTATTTCTGCTGCATTGTTTGGTTAAATTAAGACTAGTAATCCATTCTAATAGCACTTAATTAAAAGTAATTTCATACATACCAATCAAATGCACCAACATGAATGACATAGCGTCGGTTGATGCATTTGGTGTAAAAGAATGTTCGTGCTGCTTACGGGACATCGATTGGATCATCGCTTGAGTATCCAAGATGCCATAGAATTGTTGTGGATGAGATGATCGATTATTCCATCCAATTAGTCAGCGGACATAAGACTTTTTGAGATCTAATTTTGGGTGATATCATTGATTGGCTCATGTATAAAACTGTAGATTAGTTTCATTTCACGTTGTTATACTTTCAACTTTATTAGTTTAAATTATTAGATTTTATGTATTGGATTGAGTTTTAACTATAGTGAATTTAATTATGCAATTGATGATTGTTCATATCTAATGGGTTATTGTTTGTGTCTAATGGATGGATGATTATTTATGTTTATTGAATGGATGACTATATGAATTTTATATTAGGTACTTTCTAATTAAAAAAAAAAAAAAAAAGAACAAAATGATAGCTACTGACACTTGATAATTTGAAGAAGGCTCTAGGCGCTTCATAAACAATGGCTTTTGAAACTTGATATTCTTAGGAAAACTTTTTTCGTTAATAATTATTAAAAAACGACGGTTCTTATAATAAAAAATGAGAGCTACTGATATTTGAAAATGCGACAATTGTGGAGACTTGTTTGCCATAAGCTACACCAATATTACAATGGTCCAAATGATGGTTCGAACTGTCATTTTTCCATTTTAACGGTAGCTCCGAACACTTATTTGCTCCTTTTGACGTAGCGTGCGCTGACCATATTATTTTCCACATAATGCCTCAAGAATTTGGTAGGAATGATTAGCGGAGGAAATCTAATAGATAATAGAATTGCTTCCACTGTTCCGGAGAGAAGATCGAGCTGAAGGGGAAATATCTTCCTTTGTCGGCAGGGGAAGATCTGGTTGGATGAGCAAAAAGCTAGCGGTTGGGCAGGAAGTGGAAAGAGGATCATTCATTTCGAAAAGACCGCATTCATTCCCATATAGCCACAAATAACTCTTTTTAGGATACTTGTATCCATTCTCTTATGGCCATGACTATAGTTGAGAATAGCCAGCGACTATTTATAGAGTACAATACAATCTTAAATCTAAGGTATTCTTAATCTGTTAAACTCATCCTTAACATTTTTTCTAATCATATTAAATAAATATTCAATGCTATTCAGCCGATAAAGCAAGCATTGCCCTTTCTTTCTTTTTTTTTTTTTTTTCAGTTGAACTTGTCGTCAAAAGAATTATTGGTATGACTAACCAGCAGTCACTTTGTCAACTTCTGTGTATGAGGATATATCCTTTTTTGTGAATGGATTTTACTAAGAAGGATTCTACTTTTAAAATAGGTTGTGCTGAACAAGTTTGGCAAATGGTAACATTATGTTGGAATTAATGTTTTCATTAAAAAAAAAAAAACAAAATATAAAACATCAATTATATAAATTCTCATAGAGTTTCCACAATTATACATGTGCTGTTTCAACTTTTCTTCCTCAAATTATGCATTTGAAGTTGAATTCCAATTGAATCTTAGCTAATTGTTTATTGGATCGATTTAACTGAATTTAGCAACTAATCCTATCCCTTCACTTCAAAATAGTACAAATGATGGAATCCAACAGGATAGGTGAACTAACATTAATGGGTGATTCCTCATTTCCAAATGATAAGGATTTTGAGTAAGAAAAACACACGTGCCTTGTTTCTTTCACCATTTCATTATGAATTGCTATGTATTAAATTCATGCTGCTATGCATTCTAATCAAAACATATATGCCTTTGAGAAAAATAATAAATGAAGAAATAATTTCACCTTTAAAAGCAAGTAAATAAACAAATAAATCAAAGGGGAGAGAGAAGGTCAGTGGCTGGCTACATCAGGTGAAAGAAAGAGGCGTTCTCCTTCTGTCCCAGATTAGTGGGAGTAGAAAAGTCCGTGCTACTATCTCCATTTCCCGTGCTTAGTTTCTTTGGTCAATGTCACATTGCGTGCATGAGAATCCCTTGATTAGGGTGATCCCCGAAGTGTGACACCTGTACTCCTGTAAATTCGCAGTTGTTCTGGACCAAGTCTGAATCCACATAGGAGAAAATTCCACTTTCACGTGTGAGGATCACACACTAACACTTGTCAATATATATTTTTTTACGAAAGCTTGTACCTCATCAATATCAAAATCTGAACAGTCCATTAGAGTTACAATAATACACCTTACAATTATCATTTAACAAGATTAATAAACTGAAATCCCTCAAAATGCATTGCACAAAAGTACTCTAACGGTGAAAACTACTAGATGCTTTACTTCATTGGAAACATGAAGCTAAGGCAAATGCATACATGCTAATCAAAAGCATAACCATAAACTAGTGCAACATAACATAATGCATTGTCTAATCCCAAACCCAGTGTTACAACTCCAATACACTCTCCGACAGTCAAAGCTAGCCGATATTCTTAGTGATCCATATTCCTCTAATCTTAGAGAATTATTAGTTATCCTCTTCGGTATCCTGGATTCCTGTGACACCAAGTGTAGCACTATGAACACGGTGATTCAAAAATGTATGAATAATTATGAATTAACACATACTATTCTAGTTCGAATTCAAAAACGAATAAATTAAAGAGATCAAACAATAGTCCACTAGGCACATTGTGCATTATGAATAAATCATACTTCTCGAATCATAGATCAAATACTTAATTTTCAAGTTGGCTACTACCTTCGCTCATCCTCCCTAAATAGAGAGCTCACATGTTTGGATGTCACTAGCGACCCAATGAAAGGTTCTCCTGACTACTCGGTTCTAGAATTCCTATGCTCCATACTACCTACTGCGTAATGTCATTCACACACACTAAACCGAACTTGTCGTCAACATGTGGTACATCTTTTGTAACTTGACATATGTTCTAACGACAACCTTGATTAGTGAGCTAAATCTTTGACTGGCCATGAACCTTAAATGATTCGATATCCCAAGGTGATAGCTTGTTCCCCTATCCTAGCCAGATGATGCTTTACATCTCTTCGCTGGACAACTTTGAAACAAGTTCGTTGTTCTCTGTCAAATCTCTCCTACGTAACCTTGACTTTAACGAAAATTGGCTTTAACATCGGTCTTGCCAATAATCGTCGGTCCATGAACACTTTTGATGCCAATTTCCTTTGTACACATTGAAGTCTTGTACCCCTTACTTAGAAGTCTCAACAGTGTTGTGCCACTAATCATGTGAAAATCGTTGTTGTCTGCAAACTTGCACTGAGCCAATCTCGATCCCATTGCGCGTGAAATCTAATAATCACGTTCTAACCATGTGCTTAAGCATATGGATCGCTTTCCTTGGCTAACTATCGGATTGTGGATGGCACGCAATACTAAAGGTCAATAGTGATTTTAATGCCTCAAATTAAGAAATAATCAACCAATCTCGCCTGGTACTATAAACGTTGGAACACTATCAATACTTCAAAAATCTAACTTGTCCGTAACCTTATTACTAATTCTAAGTGATTAAGCTAGGTCTTGAGACTGATTGTCTTAAATCTACGATATCGACAATGGTTCGGCTCTAATATACATTCAACATTACCTGTCTTTGATAAACTTTTAAATCTACGATATCGACAATGGTTCGGCTCTAATATACATTCAACATTACCTGTCTTTGATAAACTTTATCCTACCTCCTAATAATTGAACTCCTTGACTAGTCGATCCACTACACATGCTAACTAAGAAATTGTCTTCTAATCTCACTACTTTTTCGCATATTCCAGTCAGATTGCGAGAGAATGGCATTGCTAAATTCTATGGTCAAAATGAAGCTCAAATGTTTTTCTATAAGGTGTTGTCTGCAAAGTTCCAAGACTGAAAGTTACTGTAGCGAATTCCAAGTCACGTGTCATAATATTCTACTCATGTTTCTTAATTGTGTAGACCTATACGCCATTACCTTCTCATTTGCATTCGAACATATCCTAATCAATCTCTTGGACATTAATTGCTCCTAAACTCAAGTCATAACCTTTAGGTACCAATCTAGCTTCCAGCCTATCATTCTTATTTGGTAAGCGTCAACTCTAAGGCTATCTTTGGCATTATTCTAATGGTAAAGTTTATCTCTCTAGTAGGAGTATTCCTAACTCTTTTTAGAACCCTTAAATTTCACACTTGCACTAATCCCATTTGTCTAAAAATCACCATCTTCCATTTACATCAAGTATAACTCAATAATGTTTTCCTAGAACTGAGCGTAATCAAAGTTCTCTGGCATCTGTCGAGGTGTCAATAGCAGGGTCATCTTTAACATTAACTTGGTGGTAAAGTCTATGTTTCAAATAGGTGGAAATTCTAGATCCTTCTACGAAATACCATTTGACAATCCTCACACGTTACTATTGATACCAAAAATATCACTTTGCCTCTTCGTACACTTTCAACAATAAGAAGCTACACGTCGCATCCTACTAGAAGCAACCAATGCTACTTCCAGCATCAAATCTTGTCGGAATCAAACAAGAACTGCATGATCATTCAAAACAGCTAAAAGAAGAGTACACATGAAGTTTCGAGTCATTCCAATATTATTTGACCAAACTTCACTCCTCTAGCAGTTGAACAGGAGCTCCCAGCAGCAAAGAATTGGCCTCAAAATGCCACTAGAAGGCTATACAACAAATTTCAGGCCATTCCGACATTGTTTGGCCCCAAAAGGAAACAACCGCAGCAAACTTAGCCCTCCTAGCGGCGACAGCATCAGAGGCATCAGATCTTCGATTACCTATGAATGGTTTCAAATTACCTCCAAAAGGTTTTATGTCAAATTTCAGGTTGAACCGATAACGTTTGACCCTACATCAACCCTCAAGTATCAAAATCAAGCCTCACGGCGGCAAAAACCACTGAGTCTATCACTCATCAAACAGAGCACATGGGCGATTTCAAAATACTTTCAAAAGGCTACACGTCAAGTTTCAGGTCATGTTGACAACATTTAACCAAACTTTGACTCTTGGAAGCTAAGTGAGGCCTCCGATCGGCAGATCCCCTCGGGACCATGGTTCCCAAATTAGAGCTAATGGATCATCTTAAAATGACTCCAATAGGCTTTCAGTCAAATTTCAGGCCAATCAGACATCGGTTGACTGTACTTCAAATCGCGACATCTTTCTCGCGACAAAATCAAGTCTACTGGTGACAGGCCCTCACTTATCTTCAAAACTTAAACAAAAGCCTATGGTTGGTCTTATTTATTGTTCAATAGGCTTTATCTTAGATTTCAGGTCATTTCGACATTGTTTGACCTAATTTTGGCTTTTGAAGGTAAATCGGCAACTCTGTGCGACAAAGTCTTCGGCTTTCCCGAAAAATCAGAAACTTTGCCCTCTGATTTGCATGGAAATCATGCCAAAACATGTAAAAAAATGTCGAGAAAAATACCAAAAAAGAAAGAATTGGAAAAAAATCAGAGAATGACCGAAAACTAGCAACCAAAAGGGGTAAAAACCCCCATGGTCGCCGGCGACCCTGCTCCATGGTCGCCGGTGACCCTGAAAATTTGGGTCGCCGGATTTTTGCCAACCCATTTTTTGGGTCCTTTTCTCATTCCGAGATGTTTGGCTTTTGTGGGTTTCCAAAAATCTGATTTTCGGGGCACGAAATCCGTTGATCTTCGTCAACATCATGGATCCGCCGCCAAAATCATCCGATCGTCATTGGACGCTTCAAAATTTCTAACCGGCCGACCAAAAAGCACACTTTTTGCCCGATCGATTAAGAAATTGATAGGACTAATGGTACCAGCCCACTGGTAGCAATTAATGTCATCCGACATGAAGATCCATCTGTGATCATTGCAAGAAGAATTTCAAAAGACGCAACACTGACCGCGACTCTTCAAATGCCTTGACGATCACTTAATACAGTTAATGACTCATTTTATAACAAGTTAATGCAGTCATTTACTAATTATTTTGGACGGCACAATCAGAAGTCAGGAAACGTGAGTTACAAGTCAGCCATAATCATGGCATTAAACTATTTAACTCCTCCCATGGATTTTAAAGGCAATTAAAAGCCCATTATTCTCCAACAACCAATCAAAAGCCAAGGAAAAAGAGTTACAAAATAAATGGATTAAAAACTTGTAACTCCTTCGATCATAGAGCGTTAATGGATTTAACGCATTTAAGGCTTATAAACCTCCTCTCATGGCCATCAAAAGCCTATAAAAGGAGGCCATTTCCACCATCTCAAGCATCCGAAAAATCAATCGAAAAATCAAAAACTCTGCAACATTGCTACGACGCTCCAACAACAAACTCTCCTCTGTTGAAGAAGTCCGGTACTAACCACCACTACAAGGTGACCAAAAGCCCCTTGGGGGGCCGCCCCCTCCCCCCTCCCCAAGGCCTTCTCTCTCCATCTTTATGGCTTATATGTGGCTTTTCAACCCATCTACTTAGCGTTTTATTGATATAAGACCTCCTCTTGGTCTTTATCCTCTAAAAATCTGATGTTTAAACTGAGCCAAGTAAATCAAAAGCATCATTTGTTCTCATCTGGAGAATGATGGCAAAGTCTACACCTGACTTGCAATAGTCAATCTAAACGAGTCCCTATAATCTCCTGAGAAGTTAGATCCCCTTTTCTTGCTTTTCATTGTATTTTGTATTGTTTAAAGAGACATAAAATAAATTACAACTCTTGTCTTTCTAATTTCTTATAAGAATTGTAAATCGCCTTTCATAGCAAAAATCGCCTATACGGCAACAGTCTCCTTTCACGGCAAAAACCACCTTTCAAGGCATTCAAAACAAACCATATCTCTTTTCTTAAATATATATGTAATGAAAGACTAGAAAAAAGTTGATTTCCTTTTCTACTTGCGAATTTGAATCTATGGACCACCACTTGTTAATACCAAGTAGAGTATAAAATCTGGTATACCCACACACAAAAAGTTGGTGTTCGCTTTGTCTCCGGTCACGAAAGGGTTGAACACAATTGGCTCTCACATCCGCTGACCCCGATAGTCCCACGAGTGAAAAAGCGAGCCCATTAGTTATTAATATTGTTCTAGCTAGTTAGGTTACTCCATTTCTAGAATAGGCTACGAAACACTCAAAACCTTTGTGAACTAATTTCTCCGGCATTAGTAGCTAAACTAATCTTGTATTCGAGCTCTTCCTTAGGTACTTAATATGACATTTGTACTATCCTCATTTATCTAGTAAATTACTTTCTTGAAGAAACTATCCATTCAAGCATTATGTTTCACTCACCAACCCATTCTTAAGACATTCTCTAAAACCATGCTTCGTGCAATTGTCAAATCTGTAGTCATCACAAACTCTATATCCCGAACTTACAATCTAAGGAAACAACTTCCACACTATCTTCTAGCTTATCAAAGTCGTCACCAAGCCGCACGGTTTACCTTGGAAACAACAACAAGGTGTAGTGTAATAATAAAGTGTGTGAAGTCAACGATCAAACATAATTCTAATCCCATGATCATAACTATGGACTTACCTTCTTCCACAACACTTGTATGTTGTCCCAACCTCTTCCTGAGCCATAGTGTAAACGCACCTCGTTGTCTATTGATCCAATCTCTGTGCGGTTTCCTGCTAACCTTGAGTTGGTCTTTGTTATTCTTGCACTGCAAGCAAGGCATGCCTAAAATCGGACTAACTCTAGTGGCCTTAACGCTGATTCGAGAGGTTTGTCGAGGTGGCAATTTCCGAAACTCGATTTAAATTAATACACAATCCAATAAACAATCCCAAACAAAGCCTTAGAAACAAAATTCCTAATGTCCTATCGTGTCCTCACCATGTCTCCTAAGGTTTCCAAGTCTCTTACAAAAGACTTTTTCATTCTCTGATACCATACTTATGTATGTCACATCCCGTGCCCAAGAATTCCCCGATTAGCGTGATCCCCGATGTATGACACGTATACTCCCGTGAATTCGCACTTGTTCCGGACAAGGTCCAAATCCACGAAGGAGAAAATTTTACTTCCACGTGTCAGGATCACTCACTAACACTTGTCAATATACATTTATTACGGAAGCTTGTACCTCATCAATATCAAAGCCTGAACAGTCCATTCGAGTTCCAATAATAAACCTTACAATTATCATTTAACAAGATTAATAAACTTAAATCCGTCAAAATGCATTGTACAAAAGTACTCTAATGATGAAAACTACTAGATGCTTTACCTCATTGGAGACATGATCCTAAGGCAAATGTAGTCGGACTAATCATATGCATAACCATAAACTAGTGCAAGATAACATAATGCATTGCTTAATCCCAAACCCAGTGTTACAACTCATGTACGTTCTCTGACAGTCAAAGCTAGCCGATATCCTTAGTGATCCATTCTTCTAATCTTGAAAAACTATTAGTTATCCTCTTTGGTATCTTGGATTCCTATGACACTAAATTTAGCACCTTGAATACGATGATTCAATAATGTATGAACAATTATAATTTATCAAATATTGTTCTAGTTCGGATTTAAAGACGAATAAATTAAAGTGATCAAACAATAGTCCACTAGGCATATTGTGCATTATGAATAAATCATGCTTTTCGAATCATAGATCAAATACTTACATTTCAAGTTGGCTACTACCTTCGCTCATCCTCCCTAAATAGAGAGCACACATGTTGGGATGTCACAGTGACCTGGCCAAAGGTTTTTCTGGCTACCCGGTTCTAGAGTTCCGGTGCTCCATACTACCTTCTACACAGTGACATTCACATACACTAAACCGAACGTCAACCCCGTTGAGTATCGTACGATCGAAGATAAGTAGTGCCGAGCCATTCAAATAAATTAAGGGCACTTGAGTAAAAGTATTCAATAGAATTCATTTTGATTCTTTGCGAATCCATTCTATTCATTTCAATTCACTCCAAATCATTTCCATCAATCTAATCACATGCTTACTCAGTTCGAAGTATCCCATTAGTGTACGATAACATTTGTAAGACAATTGCAAAAACAAATTGAGAAATAATACAAATAATCATATAAATAATTATTTGAGCATTTGAGGGCAATAATAAAGTCAATCTCAATATGCAAATGGAAATTTGATTAATAGAATCAAGGTCATTCACTAGTCAAACCTAATCTAATTAGTCGCAATCTCTAACCGTCAATTATGAAGTAGTTTTAGGTAATTCGATGCACGTGATACATTTCGTTGGTGTCACTTTGTGTGTGTGTGAGGTACACCGAAGTCTCTAAACCAACATCCATGGTGAAGTGTTAGACAAAACGGATAAGTACATGAGATGATCTCTGCCCCAGATTCTCATGTGTTATAATTTCCATTGGACCATGTTAATCGGTTATGGGTTCCATGTCTATAAGCCTCCAAGGTCAGTCTTTCCACACCCTAAGATCCTTATTGGTTTAGTCTTTGTGTCACAATCGTCCTCGAGGATTGATTATGGAAGGTTTAGGCCTTTTGAAGTGGAATTAGCTCCTTTACTGGTCAATGGGTTCCATCCTAAGGGTCTAATTAGGTTTAAAGTCCCTTTTCCAAAAGAGATGGGGCCTGGTTCATTGATCCACGTTTTCACTTTCTTTCCAAACCTCTAATCAAGAGGATACGTGGACCATTGGATTCTACGTCTTGAGAGCTTTCCGATGGTATGTGAACCTCCCAAATCCGACGGACGGATCAAAGGTTATGGCTATTTGAAGTAGCCTTGGCCCATGACAAGTGTAAGGTCCGCTCGATCGGGCCCATATTTGCTCGTGCGGATATTATCCCGAGAGCATGTGAGCTCGAGCGGGGGCTCATGCGCTCAAGCGCATAATCTAGAAATCTGTATCTGTAATCTGGAGCTTCTCTTCTCCACTCTGTTACGTCCCCGGACCCGATTAGAGAATAAACTGGATTCGGAGAGTGAAATTTATGGCTAATTAAGATTTTTCCCCTTTCAGCCTATGGATCGTAATTCCATTGTGAGGACATTGCATTTGGAACCTCATTAAATATAAGAACTGCGGAACCTACCATAAATCAAGTACATATTTAATACCAAAGCAAAGGAAAAATCATTCCCATTAATAATTAAAGTTGCATCAAAGAACGAGTAAAACTATACGAAGACAATTAGATTATTAATAAATGACCATCCCAATATCCTAGACCATTTAAAAAAAACTATAAAGTCAATAATGAGAAAGGTCCAACGAGGAATAACAAATGAATAAAGACAAATCTAAAGGAAGTCTCATGAAGCTCTCTAGTGCCGAGTAAGATGACGCTACTCTATGTCATCAGCATTCCACTCTCGCTTCTCCTCTGCCGGATGAAGATTTCCTCACCTGCCTGCTCCTAGTAGTACTCACCTAGGGTGTCTGTACACCAAGGAACAAAGTCAACGACATGTTGAGCAACATATAAGCAATGTACAAATAAAAATGATATGTCTCAAGTATTAGAATAAAGACAAGTGTATAATCATGTGAATGCAAATAAATGAAGCTAGGCGTAAAAGCATGAACAATAATAATCGGAAACATTGACAGGAAATCCTAGCATTAAATAGAAATAACCACCATCCACGCAATGCAAATGCAATAATTAAGAGGGAGACTCTGAGGGCATCCAAGCCACCTCCCGGGGTATCAGTAACAATCATATTCAGACCACTGTACCAAAGTCTGGCTCTAGGGGGATCCAAGCTCCCAGTCTTAGGAATAGCAGTACGGTCCAAGCCCACTCCCAACTGTTCTACGCCATGGACGCCGTCCAAACCGACTGCCCATTTGGATGTCTGATTAATCGGCCCATCTATAAAACCCCAAACTGCAACTGGTCATGACATGCAAACCTTTCCGCAGTGAATCCCACCATGGTGGGGTAAAAGTAGTGAAGTGGTGTTTGACATGAGACTTAAGACACGCACATCTGGCAAGTTCAATATACAAGACCGTACTCATAGGGATTATCACGTTCGAGCCAAATATAAGACAAGTCCAAACCACATGATAATCCCTTACATTCTAGCCACACATGTTTATCAAGTATATGACACAGGATCTTAAGGCACACTCGAAGTCTGGTCCAAGTTCTAATTCTATAAGGATTTATATTTTATAATTAATTAAGTATTTTATGCCAAGTGAGTGTACAAGGAAACAACATCAACGAATATGATTCACAAGTCATGGAGGAAGTTACAATCCAAACCTAAGCACACTACAACAAAAATCATTTTTAGCGACGAAAATATTTGTCGCCGAAAATCCAAAAATCGTCGCCCAATATATTCTGCGACGAAACAGGTTTTGTCGCGAGTTCATCGCCTATTTGGCATCGGTGATTTTTTTTCCCGACGAACACAACTAATCGTCGCCAAATAACTGAAATTTTCTGCGACATCATCTTATTGTCGCCAAATATCGATTTTCTACGACCGCATATTATGTCGCCAAAAAGGATATTTTTTGTCACCAAATATCCATAATTCTTTGAAAAAAATTGGAAAAAAATGGTGAAAAGGGAAATTGGCGACAAAATGGAGTCGTCGCTAAATTCTCTACGACAACACATTATGTCGGCAAAAAGGATAGTTTTTGTCGCCAAATGTCCATAATTCATTAAAAAAATTGATACAAAATGGTTTAAAAAAGAAATTTGGCGACAAAATGGAGTCGTCGCTAAATGTTTTGCGACAACACATTATGTCGGCAAAAAGGATATTGTTTGTCGCCAAATATCCGTAATTCATTAAAAAAATCGATACAAAATGGTGAAAAAAGGAATTGGCGACAAAATGGAGTCGTCGCTAAATTTTCTACGACAACACATTATGTCGGCAAAAAGGATATTTTTTGTCGCGAAATATCCATAATTCATTTAAAAAAATCGATACAAATTGGTGAAAAAAGGAATTGGCGACAAAATGGAGTCGTTGCTAAATTATATCTTTTACCGACAAAACTATATTGTCGCTAAATAGTGTATGAATTGCCATAAGTTATAATAGGCGACGAATTAGTTTTGTCGCGCATAGTTTGTAGACATTAGGCGACCACTTTAATTCGTCGTCCAATATTTAACCTTGCCACAAATTCTCTTAGGCGACAAATTATATACGTCGGGAATAATATACAATGATATATTTATTCTTATTAGGCGACAAATAAAAATCGTCGCTAAAAATAATTTATTTATTTTATAAATTTCTACCTGTCACCTCAAAAACCTCCTTTACGCTGAATATAATAAAACCTGCTCATTCAACTAAAATAAAATGTATAATAAAAACTTCCCATTCAACAAAAATAAAATGTACGTACAATAAAACATGCCCATTCAACTCAAACAAAATATATAATAAAACCTGCTCATTCAACTCAAATAATATGTACAATAAAGTCTGGTCATTTAACTAATCAAAAAATGTACAAAACATGCTGCTTCAACATATTAGGAAACATATAACTAACCCACAAGTTTAGCCATGTCGCCTTTACTAATTCAAGTAAAAATGACGCATCCAAAACAGTGTAAGTACAATATTCTTATGAAAAACAAAAAGATGTTCAATCTATTGGCCTCTTGTACATTGATCTCCAGTCCCAATCTGTGGTACAAAAAGAAAACATTAAGAATTAAACATGGGAATCCAAAGCAAAGTAAGTGAGACAAAATAAAACCAGAAAATCCACCTTCAGCAATAGCAGCAATTGAGGACAACTACAAAAAGAGAAGAAACAGACCCATCGATTCCTTCATGCTTCAAGAGAAAGTTGCGATCTGTAGATAGTATTCACACATATGAGTTAAACTCAAGTACTAAATGAAATCTGAACAATGGCAAGGAGAAATTTCAAAGACAAAGGAAAGAATAAGAAGTAAGAGGATAGCAAGCCTTTAATGGTATACATACAAAACCATTCAATTTTGGGACCCTTCGATAAATGGTAAGATCATTAGAACATACTGATCTTTGACCCACCTTTAAACTACATCAACGAACCCACCCTTACTTGCGGATGGTGGGTCCCACAGTATTGGTCTGCTACTTTAATTGCTATGGCCATTTTGGTCTTGCTCTATACATGATGTGCTGAAGAGGTTGAATGTGGGTCCATGGGACAGCCCACTCCAAGATCATTTCTTGAATACTTTTATCATACAAAGACATCAAACATCATTTTTGATGGGATTTTGGATTGAGAAGGCACATGCTTGCTTGTATTTTAAGGTTCAGATACAACCATATCATGCATGACAGTAAATATATTAGCTGATACCATTGATGTGATATTGGTTTGTATCATATTTTGGCAAGACACCTTTATCTTCAAAGAAATCATGAAGAGGAGAGAATATTGCCCATTAGATTCTAGATGCAAAAATTTCTGGACACATGGGGAGCCCACTGCTGATGGAAAGATCCTAGCCACATCTTCGAAAACATATATAATTCAGGGTGACTCTTTTTTGAGACCGCGCCTGCTACCTAATGTGACATAAAGTATGTGGTGAAGTAATATTTGTGTTTATTTTGTATGGACAAACTGAAGTGTGATTTGAGTGAGTGCAGGTGTGGGTGTGTGAGTATTTACTAAAGCAACAAATAGATATAGTGATAGTAAGAGCAATAAAGTAGGTTCCTTTTGTCTTTTATTTTTTATTTTTTTGCTCAAAGGCGATTTTTATTGCATAGAAAAGATTACAGGTTACAAAATGGAGAGGAATACAAAATAGAATGCGGATCATCCGCCGTAGGTTCCTTTCGTCTTTACTTTATCACACATTACATTAGTTTTATGTGATAAGAAATGGTGATAGTTAGTAAAGTTTGTGATAAATTGGCGGCAGCCGGAGAATACTTTTTTGCTGTTTTTTTGTCAACCAAACATGATAAAAATAAAGGTGTGTGGTGGCTAGAGCTACTTTACTGCTCAACTTTACTTTATGCATCAAAACAAACATGCTCTAATAAGGCTTTGTTTGTTTGCAAGAGATTTGCAGATCCATGTTTAGAATAACAAAATGCTTAGAGTACCTCCCCAACATCATGAAAGCTGGAATTTAGAGAAGTGGAAGTGACAATCCACAAGGCTATACAAATCAAATAGGGATTCCAAACGGTGGTGGGAAATCAACTTACATGTAATTTCCATAAAAAATCCCTCCAAACAAACGCCTGCCAAGGCTACCTTAAGAGAGTTATTAGTCATAATTACAATGCCTTAAGAGTATATAAAATCCAAGGCACTACACATCATTTCCTAAATAAACAAATGATTAGTCTTGGACCCTGTCAAATATATAAAGAAGAGCATTTCTGTACTTTCAGCCATCCAATGAAGTGTGGATCACATGGTTCCCCCTTTATTAAAGAACCTTGTCTCCTAATAATGTCCTTAGTGCCCTAAACATGTCACTGTAATATTTAAGAAAAACACTTTCAAGGGATTATATGCTTTAGGAATACGAGTGTTTTGGTGAGTTTGTTTCTGAAGAACTATTTTTGGAACTTGCTCTGAAAGTTCAGATTTAGGCCTGAAGATAGTATTCCTGCTAGTCTATTTGTTGATTTACAAGTGCAGGCTGTTATGCTACATATTGTAATGACATATTGCTGCATCTTATTTGGCACATAATTTGAAATCAGTAATCCACATGTGAGTTAATGTATCTCTCTTTTTTTCTAAAAAAAAAAAAAAAAAATTGTTTTTGCAGGAAAGAGTTGCTAGCTTGTATGAGGATAACCCTTCAATTGCAAAGAAAGATTTAGATCATGACGCGGTAGCCTTGGTATGGTTTCTTCATTCTTGAATATGTTATCTTATCTAATTACTTCTTATTATCATATTCTTGGTTTTAATATTATGGAGCTTTTATTTAAAAAAAACTCTTGGACCAGATAAGTAGTACTTTGGATCTCTGGAACAAGGGGTCTCCACTTGCATTGAGTGAGGATCTGGAGTATGGTACCCCAGAAAACTCACAGATTCTATAAACACATCCCAGATTAAATTTTATGGTCAAGCTCCAAATGGAAGGTCAAGAATAATTTCCAAGAGACAGAAGCAATGTTACAATGGTTGGACTCACCATGTATGTAAACAGTGTCAGGTGACATTAACCATTGATCTTACAGGATCCTACTTTGGATGAGTAGTCTTATTGATCACCAAAGATGGAACAAGTGTTACAAGACTGGGATTTGAAATTAAAAGGCTAGGCTCAGCTACTGAGCCTCGCCCCAACATCAACCTAAATTTCAGACCTCTGGGCTTCAGGTAAGACCTTGCAAGAAGTATTGAGCCTGGGCTCATAAGCTTTAGTTTAGCCAAGCCACAACAGGTCAGGCTGAGGTGATCTTATGTGCATTGTAATTGATAGAAATGCTAGGACCTGGCTATCCCATGAACTGGACTGCACTATTTGGCCCAACATACCAGATGAGGAGAAATTACTATCTTAATCTTTGGATGGTTAAGGAAGTGACTTCACATGTGAATATTGTACTTAATCTCAAATTGTCACTAGGAACTAGATGCACTTTATCAGGTCTGGTGGCAATCTTCCTCCTTAAATGGGTTATGTTCTCTATCACAATTGAAAGTAAACTCCCAGTGGAATATCTACTCATGACAAGTTATTGGCAAGAAGAAGAAAAAGAAAAGAACAATGAGTCACGGAAAGTAGGACGAACTACACTAACAACAAACTTGTATGGCTCAAGTAGCATGAAGTACATATGATCCCTAAGTTTGGCTAACTCACCCAGTAAATATTGAATGATTTTTTTTTACATAGATTCTTGGTCGTGATAATCGTGGACGTGTAAAAGGCATGGGCGATGGAGTTTCAAAGACCTCCATCAAGTATTCAGATCCTTACAAGAAAGCATTACAAAAGGAATAGGAATCACAAGTTATCCTACAAGCTCAAGTGGAAAATTTGGAAAAACGACTACTGGAAGTGGAGTCTAGGGATCTAAGGCGTGAGATGGAGGCGATGTTTGCGTCCCTATCTCAAGCAAATACACAAATGCAGCCTTCTACCGAACGTGGAAGCTCCTCTCAGGTATTAATATATAGTAGATTCCTTCTTAAACGTAATAATATATCTACATTGATAAAATAAAAATTAATGTGTTTCTAATGATGTATGTGAAAGTATCTCCTCTCGTATGTGAAAGTATTCAAATGCAAGTGAGAAATTACCGAACTTTTGAACCCAGAAACCCAAGTTTGAAAAACCTGGATTAGCTGAAAAATCCACACAATTTCTCACCAACCCACAAAGAAGGACCACTAACCACCTTAACATCTCAGATTGGAAAATTACCTATAAAAATTCAATAGTGTTCTGTCAATAGTTGACTCAGATCAAAACAGGTACAGTCCAATTGCCAAATTTTCTCCAATCACTTTAGAGCTAACAAATTGGATCAATCATGTGGCAAACACAAGATTATCCTAGCAAAACAAAGTAATGTGTGGCCTGCTAATTCATTACTTGTGGGATGAGGTCAGACACATTTTCGGTTGTCACATTATGGTGGATATTTTGAGTTCATCTTAATAATATCTTGACGAGTTCAAGGAGCAGTGTTTTCTGATGAGCATGATCATTTCAAAGTTATAGTAAAGTTGAAATCAATTCATAGAGTAAAGTAGGAAAGTAAATATAATGCAAACTCTATTTCAATCAGAGAAGAAACTAGGAATACTGACCAAGAAGTAAGCACTCCTCCCTGCGTCATCATGTCTGATCCCGTCACTCTTGCCACCAACCGCATCATCTCCTCCATCTGTCGCTGCATGGCTACTTGATTATTTTTCATTTGCTCTATCTCTTCAGATCGAGCTCCCAATTCATTTTGCAATCTCTCCACGGTAGCCCGCAATGCCCCACGTTCACCATCATCTAAGTCTATCCTGGTGCTCCTAGTTGTAGACGTGGGCTTCGGACCGTTTCCAAACCCTCTCAAGTACCCAGACCGACCACCAAGGACATTGATTGATATTTGTTCCTGAGTCAATTGGATCGCACCCTCCTGCGTACACTTTTCCCGTTCTGCTACAAGTTTTTCCTGCCATTTGAAATAAGTTAAATTATATTGTAGTTGAAAAATTAAGTTTAACAAAACAAAATCTACGTTATGCAATATAGTTAGAATGATAAACATAGCAGATGGCAGTTTTCCTATAATTGCAACTAGGCAAAAAAGATGCATAGTTTTATAGTTTTCCTATAAAACTATATGATGGCAGTTTTCCTATAGCTGTTTTATTTTAGAAATTGGCAAAAGCAAAACATCTAATAGAAGAAGTTAAAGCAAGAATGTTTTACAATTCCAACACACTCATGTTTTACAATCCCTGCATAAATAAGAACAAGGACTTGGAATTTCCCAAATCCCATGGCTGTAAGTGCTTCATCCACAGTATATGCTTACCTATCAAATGCTTTTTAATAATGGGAAAGCCACAGTTGTGCATGTGAAATATACAGTCATAATTGTATGCACGTGGAATTGCCTTTCTTAGTAGAGAGCATTTTCAAATGCAAAAACATGTCTCTTCTTCCTTAAATGAGTGATGAGACCCAGTACAGTACCTCAAGTGGGGCTCACTTGGATGATAATCAATAGATCTTGATGTATGCTGAGGTTGGAATCAACTAAGCAATGGTGAGTTCAAATGGCCTTCATTTCAGGTTATGATAAAGTCTTAATATTTCATGACTTTGTAGTTTTTAAAAATATTTTGAGATTAAATCAAGAGAGGTTGGTGTGAAGATGTAGAAATGGATTTGAAAGATGGAAAAACTAATGGCCTGCTTGTTTTGCATAGAATGGCCAAGAGTTGAATATATAGGGATTCACGTCATAATTGGTTATACATAGGGCCAATCAATCCTAAACTATAGGATCTAATGACCATCCTCTGTACCATGACTAATGACAAACCCAAATCATCGTCTGTACCAATTATCCATGTTCAATCAGAAAACACCATCATCCTCTTACTCTGTCTCTGTATCAACCTCATCTTCGCTGAAGTCATTAACCTTAGGCTTGATGTATATCCATTTTTTCATTACAATGGAAGGCCAAAAAGTAAGCACACACAAACATAAGTAGAAAGAAAGCGTAATTCGATGAATACATGTCCTAGCTTTGACACATGAGTTCACAAAGTACTAAATCAAGTTGTATGTACCTCAGGGCACTTTGGTTTCATGGTTCTTATGGTCACTGAGAGTAACTGAGCTTCAGAAGGTAATATTGAACAGAAAAAACACCTAACAGCTTTTTAAATAGTGAACAATCTGTTAACAGCTTTTTAACAGAAAAAACAGAGATGGCTTAGTCTCAACATAGAATAATAAACTTGAGGCAATTGAAAATTCGAAATCACCTAACAACTTTTTAAATATTGAACAATCTGTTACTCTGTTTAACACTAATGAAAACAAAATATCAAAAGGATTCTACTGCAACTTGTTCATGTGGACAATTAAAAAGTATTGGTGATCAAATAGAGAGGCATTGGAAGAAGTGAAGATAAACTATAAGTGATCAACTAAAGAAACCCAACTCAAAGCTTGATTAGGAATGTCCTGTGGCTAATGGGCTACGGCAACTGACCTCTACAAATAAATAAATTTGTGTCACTGTACTAGTCCCATCTCTTTAATAAAAGATTTCAGTGTCCCACCAAACAAGAACAGACAGAAACAAGGAATATTTCTAATACAGCTGGTTCATGTGGACAATTAAAAACTATTGGTCAATGGGTGATGATAGGATCACAAGGATAAAACAGCAAAAGAGTGGTAGTACAGCTCAGAGAGTGAGGAGTGAGATGAAAGTGCATTTTCTACAGGCTGTGTGAATAAGAGAAAAAAAAGTACATGGTTCCAGGGAAAAGGATGGATTTTTTTTTTTTTAAAAAAAGAGCCCCTGTGATTTGCAGACCCCTGACTTTCAAGATGTATCAAAATCCTTTGAAATATGGAAGTGTTTAAAGAGGTAACACCATGGATAACAGGGAGGAGTGCCCAGGTGAGACTGGTGATGGTCCAAAATTTTTTGAGGATGGGAATCAAGGTCAAATGGAAGTTCTGAATCAAATGGAAGTGCTGTCAGTCTCTCACGATGTACCAGCTAACCTTTTGTCTTCTCCAGCCAATTCCATGCCTGAGTCTCATAAAAATTCTGAATCTGAACCTCACCTAAAGCCAATTCTGAATCTGAACCTCACAAAATTCTAAATTCTGAATTCTGAATCTGAATCTGAAAATTCTGAATCTGAATCTGAAAATTCTGAATTCTGAATCTGAATTCTGAAAATTCTGAATTCTGAATCTGAATCTGAAAATTCTGAATTCTGAATCTGAATTCTGAAAATTCTGAATTCTGAATTCTGAATCTGAATCTGAAATTCTGAATTCTGAATCTGAATTCTGAAAATTCTGAATTCTGAATTCTGAATCTGAATCTGAATCTTCTGAATCTGAATCTGAAAATTCTGAATTCTGAATCTGAATTCTGAAAATTCTGAATTCTGAATCTGAATCTGAAAATTCTGAATTC
Organism: Camphora micrantha; assembly: GCA_003546025.1. Classification (NCBI taxonomy): domain Eukaryota; kingdom Viridiplantae; phylum Streptophyta; class Magnoliopsida; order Laurales; family Lauraceae; genus Camphora; species Camphora micrantha. The sequence goes on along the minus strand of QPKB01000007.1, from coordinate 26,454,177 downwards.
TGAATCTGAATTCTGAAAATTCTGAATTCTGAATTCTGAATCTGAATCTGAAATTCTGAATTCTGAATCTGAATTCTGAAAATTCTGAATTCTGAATTCTGAATCTGAATCTGAAAATTCTGAATCTGAACCTCACCTAAAGCCAATTCCATGCCTGAGTCTCATGGTGAAAAAGCCAACCTTTTGGCTCTAGTGTTGTGTTGGTCTGATCACCTTTCTAACACCTACTACTGGCTCAATCGGACCAATGATTGCTGTGGTTTTAATCTTGTAAGATCTTGTCCTATAATGGCATGGAATCCTTGAGACACGATTTCCCTTTTTTTTTTTTTTTTTTGATAAATCTTGTTAGATATTAATGGAGCTTAGGTAAAAAGCACAAGACCCAAACATGCACAGCAAATACATGAGTAGAACTAATCATACGATAACACACAAAAGGACCTACTGAGATGTATAAATATAAGACACCAGAGATGAATAGTCTATACCAATATATTAATACCATATAACTCGTTCATAGATAGATATCTGTCCAACAATTATTCCCAACACACACAAACACAATTATTCCCAACACACACACACACATACATAAAAACACAACTGCTCATTGCTGGGATGTCTGGTCTCTTTTAGCATAATCAGGAACAACCAATGGTTAGGCCCTGTTGGTGGGTGTTCCAGGCCCATTCAGTAACTTTTGAAGTGTGATACCATTCGGTAACAAAGAGAAAAGGAGAAGTTTGCATATGATTTTCATCAACTTAGAGAAGCCTATAAGGGGGCATAGGTAGTCACTTTGGAGGTCAATAAAAGAGTTTTATACCTCAGAAGAGAAGAAGGTAAGTTAGAGGCTACTTTTCCCTATTTTGCAATTGATATAAAATAACAGGCTACTGTTTCCCTATTTTCCAGAGTTTAATTATAAACCGCCAAGATTGGAAACTAAAAAGTTAGGATGCTTATCCTTGCCATTATTTTCTTGGAGTTTTCCAAGGATCAACAATAAGAAGCATATGTGGACCAAGTTTAAGGAATTTTAAGGACCTATCATTGTACTTACATGTATTTGCTGACATTGTTGGTCCATCCACTTGTCTTTCTTCTTACTGTAGTGCGATTCCCTATAAAAATCAACGATGTGGGGCTCCTCCCCTGTCTCAGGGTTCGCCTACATGCAGAAATTTACATGTCAGTACATAATTAAAATTTTATGATAAGTGATGACAAATTCAGAATTACACAACCACAAATTTAATAAGCTATAAGTTAAAACACTTCACCAAGGCATGCATTGCAGCTTGGAAAGACTTGGAACCCATGCAATGATTGTAAGGTAATCTCTTTCGATTTTCAATATTCTTCATAGAGCGCTCCTGTACACAAGGAACAACAAGTGAGCTATAAAGTTTTAATTATAATACGTGTTGACTAAATAAAAACACAACATATCAGAAGGATTCAAAACAAAGTTGAAAAACATAGCCTATTACATGGAATTTCTCATCCTCGTACACATTTTCTATCACCCACACCCAATCATCCTTTTCAACACCTGAAAAGGGTACGGTCTTTGGATCAATCTCCTTCTTCAAGCAATTCTTGTAATGAATGTGCATCGAGCTGCGCCAATCCCTGTACCTAGCTTGAAACTTACGATCAACAGCTACCCGCACATCATCACTAGTGTCATAATCCACGACCTCATACTTTGTCTGAAATTCAAATTAATACAATTAATTGAGGACCCTTTATACATCAAACAGTTGTCAAGTTTAGACTTACAAATACGCGAGCCTGGATGACTTGTCTAACATCAGCTGGAATCTCTTTCCATCTCCTCACGCCCCTAACTGGGGCGACGTTTCTAACTTGCAACCCAATCTCACTCACAAAATCGGAGGCATTTATCCCTATTGGCACATTATTCTTGAACTGAACCAGTAGTTTGCCCCGGTCTTGGCCCTTGCACGCTCGGAGCGAAACCCTTTAGTTGGCCCCCGCCCCCGTCGGGATGTAGAACCTAAAAAATTCACATAAAACCTGGTTAGTACAAACAATAAATGCACTAAAACATGAAGCTTACATGATTAGATTTGACATCTTACCAACACTGTTGCAGTCCATATGAGAACTGGGAGTTGGAATGCATGGTGATGAAATCACATCAGTTGGTGGCAGAGCGGTGTCAGTAGACAATCGTGCGGATGCCGGTGCAGATCGAGGGCGAAGTCGAGAAGAAGGCGCCATGTATGTGTCTTGCTTAAAAAAAGTATCTAAAAACATAATAATTTAGTTACCTTACCATTATATAAGAACAATTCATTATACAGTGAATTGTTATGTAATATTACCAATATCCATGTAAATAAGAATGATCTTAGCTATGATTATAAAGAAGTGATTTTTATACAAATAAACATTAACTACAAATCAAATTCTGCATCAGAGAAGTGATTTTTATACAAATAAACATTAACTACAAATCAGATTCTGCATCAGAGAAGTGATTTTTATACAAATAAACATTAACTACAAATCACATTCTGCATCAAAAAAGTGATTTTTATACAAATAAACATTAACTACAAATCAGATTCTGCATCAGAGTCATCTATACTATCTAAATCATTTTCCACTTCATCACAGTACTCCTCCAATGTCTGATCTTCGTCATCGCAGATAAAGTCATCATCAACCACCATATCTTCTCGACTATTTTCCTTCGAGAGTATTCCACTTGTAACAATCTCTGGATCAATATCAGACCTATCATACCGTGGTTCATCCATCCTATCTGGATCTTCAACGACGATGGGGACCACATTAGTTGTTTTTTCCTGCTGGAACGCATCATCTTGAATAGATGGTCCATCATCATTGGATTCTACATCATCCAACTCTGGTATATCCCATATTCCTCGATGTTGAATCCGCTGGACGATTTGCCAATGTGGGCCAAATTTGGGGTCATTTACATAAAAGACTTGGTGCACTTGACTAGGTAGGACAAAGGGGTCATTTTGATACCATCGACCTCTTACATCGATTGATGTAAAATGTTCATCGGTTTGTACAGTTCGCCCACTACCAAGGTTAAACCACTCGCAACAGAACAAGACAACTCGATACCCAAAAATGTAAGTCATTTCCCAGACGTTACACAAGTAGCCGTAGAAGTCAATAGCTTTCCCATCATGATCCCCGTTTACCACCAGCCCACTGTTCTGACTTTTACGTCGGTTGTCACGATCTTTAGTGTGAAATCGGACCCCATTACACATACAACCTGAGTAAAACTTCATTAACAGATTTGGACCATTTGCCAATGACCAAAGTTCATCTGTAGCTTCTGCTGATTGTTGACTTCGCAATTCATTCATCTGCATGACCAAAATATATAGAGTGAGTCATAACATAATGAATGACTCCAATTTAAGATGATTATACATGAGGTAACTATATATATTCTTACCCTTTTTTCAAACCACTTCGGAAACTCTTGTTGTTGTCGCTGGTCGATATCATAACTACTTTGCATCATTAATAGGTTCTTGTGCTCCCTAATTAGAAACATATCAATTGGTAATTAATAAATTATAAGCATTAACAAACACTATTACAAGTAATGCTCATGCGTAATATATGATCACATACTCTAGATAAGGTGCCACCTCCGGGCTATTATGCAGTATAAACCACTGAGCCATATCACGTTCCTTCTGTGACACCTCAGGTGCATTTCTTATTTGACCGAAAGGACGAACATTTTGTGAGAATACCTCCAGCCCTGGCCCACCTTCACCACCATCATCATTTCGTTCGTCCCGATTGAATACAGTTTCTATCCCTTGTAGATACATTGAACAGAAAGTAAGGCATTCCTTGACAATGTAAGCCTCAACAATCGAACCTTCAGGCCGAGCTCGATTGCGAACAAACCGTTTTAAACTTCCTAGTTGCCTTAAAAAAAAAAAAAAGAGAATTTTATTTTTTGTTAGCATGAAAATGTAGCATAGTTAAACTTTCAATTTAAATGAAAGTTAGGCATTAATACCTTTCAATAGGGTACATCCATCGATATTGCACTGGCCCGGCAAGCATGGCCTCACGAGGCAAGTGAATGGCTAGATGGACCATAACATCGAAGAATGCTGGTGGAAATATCTTTTCCATCTTGCATAGTATTAAAACTATTCGGTCCTGTAATGCCTCCAAGTCCTTCAATCTTAATCTCTTCGAGCATAGCTGCTCGAAGAAATTGCCTAGCTCAAACAATGTGGTACAGATATCCTTAGGAAGTTGCCCACGTACTCCTATCGGCAAAAGTCTTTGTAAAATTACATGGCAGTCATGACTTTTTAGTCCTGATACCTTACCATCCTTGGTGTTTATACACCTCGAAATGTTTGCTGCATAACCATCAGGAAACCTAACTGATTTCAAGAAATCACAGAAAGCCTGTCTTTCCTTTAGGGACAATGTGTAGATCGCGGGGGGTTTTTCAAAGGACCCATCAGCACGCTTGCGTAGGTGCAATTCTTTCCTAATTTTCATACCCTCCAAATCCATACGAGCTTTTTTCCGTGTCCTTATTTTTCCCATCTATGCTCATCACTGTTCCAAGAGTGTTGTCACATATATTCTTCTCCACATGCATGACATCAAGGTTGTGCCGGAGTTTCAGTTTCTTCCAGTAAGGTAGCTCAAATAAAATGCTTTTCTTTGTCCAGTTCAGCTCCTCGGGCAAGCGCTTTCTTTTCTTGTTCAGTGGATGCTTCCCAAACTTGACATTTGTCAACCAATCCAATTGCTCTAATATCTGTTCCCCCGACAATTCCACCGGAATCGTTCGGTTCTCTGACTTACCGTTAAAGAGCTTACTCCTTCGCCATGTGTGGTTCTCAGGTAAGTAACGGCGAGCGCCCGTGTACCCTATCTTACTTTTCAACATTTGTGATGATGGATCCTTGTTACAAGTGGGGCACGCCATATAACCTTTAGTACTCCATCCCGACAAGTTACCATATGCTGGAAAGTCGTTTATGGTCCACATAAGAGCCGCATGCATTCGGAAAGTCTCTCCTTTGGATGCATCATAAGTTAATACACCGTCTTTCCAAAGCTCTTTTAACTCATCTATTAATGGCTGCATGTACACATCGATCTCTTTTCCCGGTGCCTGCGGTCCAGGAATAAGCAAAGACATCATACAAAATGGTTCTTTCATACACTTCCAGGGAGGCAGGTTATAAGGCATGAGTATCACAGGCCACATACTATAGGAGTTGCTCATATTACCGAAGGGGTTGAACCCATCAGTAGCCAGCCCTAACCTAACATTGCGAGACTCCTGAGCAAATGCAGGATATTGCCGATCAAAATCCTTCCACTCTATACGGTCGGCGGGGTGCGTCGAGAATTCCCCATCATCCACAAGCTTCTCTTTGTGCCACCGCATATCTGTAGCTGTCTTCCTTGACATAAATAATCTCTGTAACCTTGGGATCAGTGGGAGGTGTCGCAGCACCTTGACTGGAATTTTTTTACCCTTGCCATCATTGCGCTTATATCGAAACTCCCCACACATTCTGGACAATTTTCAAGATTCTCATTTTCTTTCCTGAAAAGCACGCAATCATTCTTACAAGCGTGAATGGATTTGTATCCCAACCCCAGTTCACGTAAGAATTTCTTTGCTTCATATAGGGAACCCGGAACAAGATCACTCTCTGGTATAACATCCTTCATTATCATCATCACCATGTTGAATGCCTTATTGCTCAAGTTATTCAACACCTTTACATGCAGCATCTTAATGACAAATGACAATAATGTAAACTTTCTGCAACCTGGATATAAGGCACGCTGGGCATCTTTCAACAATTTTTCAAAGTTCTGGACATTCTCTCGCCCAACACTATCAAAACCATGGCCAGATCCAATATCCCCCAAATCATCATCCATAAACCCCCCCCTATATATGTCTTCCAGAAGTTCGGGCAACTCATCATGAGGGTTGTCTTCCGTGTCAGAGATTTCACCCCGAACACTTCCCCCCTCATCATCGGAATCATCATCATGTACACCCTCGACATTCATAGGCATTGGCTCCCCGTGGAGTATCCATGCCGTGTAAGAAGTCATGATTCCGTTAAACAACAAATGTTCTTGGACGGTGGGATAAGCATGCAATTCTAAATTCATGCATCTCAAACACGGACACCAAATCTTACTATGCTCACCCATATGTTCACTAGCAAATTTAATAAACGACCTCACCCCATTTCTATACTCCGGTCGATACTCCGGTCGAAGTTTATTCCTGCAATTCATCCAAGTCCTGTCCATATTTGGTGACCTACAACATCACAGTTAAATATAGTTTCATTATGTTCTCATCTTAAATACCACACATTATTGGTGTTAAAGAAACAAAAATGTCCAGTTTTCATAATAAGTGGAACATAAAAGCATTTATATGAAGTATGCAGACACTTAACTTTTCTCCAGTTTCACAAACATTTCATAAAACCCAATTTATGATGAATTCATATGAATTCAATTACCAAGAAGGCGCATGTGAAATATGGAAGAATATTATCATGGAATGACTTTGATCTTTGTTTACTTTTTTTTGTCATGGAATTACCTTAAATGCCAAGATTTTGTCTACATTCTGAAATATACCGAGTTTTAAATGTTTATCCAAAAGAGTGCAAAAAAAAAAAGGAAGAGTTAAAATGAAGTTCTGCTATGCCATGCATGAACTTCCGATCGAGTCTGCTGCATGCAGGAATTCTAGATCGGAAGGCTTCGAATTCCGATTTCCGTTTCTGTGCTTGTGCAGAAGAATGGATTTTGGTGTTGAGCTGATACCCTCTCTCTCTTCTAGCAATTCTTGTTTTTTTTTTTTTCCTCTTTTTCCATGATTTGGTGCAGAGGAAGAGCGATTTTCTTAGAAGTTGTGTGTCTGCAGCATTTGCTTCAGCATTTTCGAACGATTTATGTTTTCGAACGATTTGAGGAGAGAAAGAGCGAGAAGTTAGGGTTTTAGCTTCAAAGTTTGGATATTGAATTGGTGATGTGGTGAGCTCTAACCTTCCAAGCTGTGGAGATTGACGTATTCATTGATCGATTCGGTTTGCATGATTTTAGCATGATTGCATTTAATTTTCCATGATTTTTAATTTTTGTATTCTTCTTCTCTGTCTATTTCTAGCTCTAAAAGAATATGACTCAGAGAAACCCAAATCAAATGGATGATTTTGCATTGTGATTTGTAATAGATCAGCAGGGATTTGGGTTTTTTCCTTCCTCTTTCTTCTTCAGTCATTTTTTTTTTTTTTTTTTTTTTGGGATTTTGTGGGATTAAGTTTGGACAAGTTGGTTGAGATTTTTTTTTTGGACAAGTTGGTTTCAAGGTTTGATTTCTATTCTAGATCAGTAGAGATGAAGATTAATTTGATTTTACATGGTGGTGTTCTGATTGTGTGTTTGTATATATGTATTAGGCTTCTGATTTATGTATTAGGATTTGTCTTCTTTGGTTGAAATTTATTGGTTTTCAGTCATCACCATTATCAGTACCAACTGTATCTATTTCTCTAAAGAAGAAAGAAATGAATAGAAGAAGTGAGAAAGAAATGGTAACCCTGTAGTGATTGTCATTTGTCAACTGTACCAAAGATGACATGTGATCTCATATTGAGTTTCAGTTCAAGGTTTATGATGTTTCCAGTTTTGGGAATGAACTGGATGCACTGTAGTGTTGATTAATGGTAATTACTAGGGAGTTCTATAGTTGTTCTTCATTTTCCTTTCTATTTCTTTATATATATATATATATATATATATATATATAAGCCCTCTAACAGAGCATGCTCATTAGTGCTGCTTTATGCTAGAAATTCTGGTGTTTCTTCTCATCGTTTAGTGTGGTGTTTCTGCCCCAGCCCTCACCTGATTTGGGTGATTTTATCTTTTATTTCTTGGTTTGGGTTTTTCTCAAGTCCTTTAGGCAATTTTCTTCCATAATCATTAACATAGAAGCCTTAGCTTTTTTAGTTGATATTGGACAAGAAAGCAATAAGGAGAAGCTAAAAAAAGCTAACCACCAATCATTTTTTATTCTTTGTTCTGAATAGAAGCAGGCAGCACATTGTTGCAAATCAATCCAATGCAACACATTATCGGCCACAATCTATATAACTCAGGATTTAGAATCAGGACCCTTTCTATATGTCCTATCAGAGGCCTCTATTGGTAGGAAAGAAATATCATAAGATTATTACTTAAGAGTAGAGAATTACACTCTGGCAACTCATAACATTGACCTAAGAGTTGAGATCTACTCTTAACAGTAGAAATATCATAAGTTTACTACTACTAAAACTCATTCGGAATAATTTAAATATACGAGCCTAAAAAATCTTGATTCATAGGTCATCAATCACTGATTTTTGGGCCTCATGGGATAGGTAGTCATATCAAATGCATCAGTTTTGTTGTCAAACAGCTTGTCAATATAGAACTGGCACTTGAATGACTAATGTCTACTAATTATCATCTCTTATTAATCTTACACTAATCGGATTAATGACTAATGAACAACTTGAACAAACCCGCTCTAATGGATCAAGGTGGCCATGGGCTTTTTCTGTTTCTTGAAACTTTTTTTGTTGGACCGTTTTTTTTTTTTTTTTTTTTTTTTTTTTTTTTTTTTCCTTCGTCTATTTGGATCTTCGCTGTTATGGCTGCAATACCAGATTCATAGAAAAACCCTTCCTAAATTTTCAATTACTGTCTCTTATTTTTGAAATGGGTTTACTTGTTGGGTTGGTGTTGTTGGGTAAGTTTTCAATAATGGTGAGCATCTATCACCATCATAACACCAATACGACTATACGAGAATTATTGACATCTATCCATCTTAAAATAGCCATCTTGGTCTGGGATGGTTTCTGTAAAATATGGATACTAGATGGGGGATGGATTTTGAGTGCAACCAAGGTGGGATGAATTAGAATTCGGCTAGCTACTAGTAAGTTTGATCATGATTCATTTTGACCATTATAAGGGATCAGATTTGGAGTTGGTGTTGGTTTTCCATCATTCCTTGAGTCATTTTCATTATAAATGGCAAGTTATTTGATGAATATTTACTTTTAATTATTCACTTTGAACCGTTTCTAGAAACACAGAATCTTCAAATACTTAGGAATTCAATTACATAAAATAAACCGGCCCCTTCGAACTCACGGTTAGAGGAACTATTTGCACGTTCATATTTGAATTTGAGTTTCTTTGAATTTATTTTTTGTCTACTGCATTAAAACAAACAAGGCAATGGCCATGGCCAATACCGTGTGATTCTCGTCTGTAGAAATCAAATTGAACAGAAATTCATTACTATTCCCAAACCAATCGAGCCTTTTTTTTTTTTTTTAGTTTTTTATTTTGATTTGGAATTGGGAAGTTGAGAGTTGGAATGGAGCTATGATTGGAGGGATTTTGTTTAGTAGCTTTGGTGAGATTTGTCTAGCTTTGGTGATTGTACTTAGTTATATATGGTATTGGATGGATCATGGAGTTTTGATAGGTTTGGATTCTCATCTGAGTCTTTTACAGATGAAGATTGGGAATGGAGCAAGTTGTTTTTCTTTTTCTTTTTTTTTTTTTTTCTAATTTGGTTGAATTGGAACTTTTGTGTTATTGATTGAATGGGGCGTTCATTTATTGGTATTGGAATTATCTATGTCTAAGAAAAAGCCACTATGATTTTGCAGGGTTACTCGAGATTAACTGATAATGAACTTTCTGAAACAAATTTTTTTTTTAACAAGAACAGACCATCATACAACCAAAAGTATCAAATATAGCATCTGATAATCATGACAATCTTTCAGCTTAGAAAATCAGCAAGTTAAATGACATAATTCTGAGACACTATGATCTTGCTCTGTTTTTGATATGCTAGTTACCTGGTGTGTGTTTTCATGCTCAATCTTCTGTAACAGCATCACTTAAATAATTGTTCATCCTTGGACAACAAAAAAAAAAAAAAAAAAAGAATAAGACTTGTAGCTTAATGTGACCAGGAATTTTGCAGTTCATCTTTTTGTAGCATTGTAGCTTTCATCTTTGGTGTGATCTAGCATGACATGTGTTGCTCATGTTAGAATGTTGTTTGACCCGATATAATCTGTTATTCCCAGTACTTCTTTATTTATTTTTTCCTTCAAGTCTTTATTAACTCATGGAGTGATGATTGATTAATCACTCTTAATGTATAATTCTTCATATTGGTTTTGGTATAACTCCTTTAATTTTTCTCCCATTTGTTTACATGTACTTCTCTTATATATATTTTCCAACCATTATTTATCATCATCTCCCTTACGCATTAGTCACTGTGTTCTATGGGTTTGATGCTGACAATTTAACAGGATTTTGTGTTCTATTAGTCCTTAGTTTGGTTATATTTGTTGTTATTGAATAGAGCTTGCTCACTGATTTTCATGTTATGGGGTTCTTCTTTGTTCTCAAAAGAGAAGGGCAGGTTGTAGATTGAGGTTGATGGTGTTTTCCTTATTTGAAATGTTGTGGTTGATGTCGTTAGCTTAACTCATACTCTTCTCTTAAATAAGAAGTAATTCATATGGATGAGTAGAATGGATTTGCTGTTGCAAATTGTTTGATGTAGTACCTTTTTCTGTTTTTACAGGGACTGAAACTACAACCGGTTGTAGCAAGCTGAACTTTGTTTATATAGGGATTTATGGAATGCTTTATAATTTTGAACTTTACATGTAAAGGTGCATGTGACCTTTGTTTGGGCTTTGAATGTATGATTACTGTACATAACCTCACTACAACAAAAAACACCATTCGTGACACCCTTTGGTGACAAAAAATCAATGTTGACACGGAACGCACACAAAGGTGACAAAAAAAAATTTTGCTTGTCACAGAAAGGTTTTAACCAAGGTGCCAAATAAAGAGGAGATTTGGATAGTACCTAGTGAACTGTATTTTGATACTTATCATCTATGGATGTGGTTTATGTACCTTTGTCCTGCATGTTTGAATATTTCTTGATGTTTTAGATCTTTCGCTGACTACCCCTGTTTGGGGCACTGGCTAACCAGCTTCCCGATGGATTTTCTTTCCGAAATTCGGGGGTTTCAAAGTACATATCATGAACTAAAAAACTGCTATTTCCCGGCACGATACAGTGACCTTTGCCCTCTTTTGAAACAGTGCACTTTTCCAACACAGTTGCTGGAAATCTGCTGAAACACCACTGAGTACCCCTGTCTGGGGCACTGGCTAACCAGCTTCCCTATGGATTTTCTTTCCGAAATTCGGAGGTTTCAAAGTACATATCATGAACTAAAAATCTGCTATTTTCCGGCGCGATACAGTCACATTTGCCTTCTTTTGGAACAGAGCACTTTTCCAACACAGTTGCTGGAAATCTGCTGGAACACCGCTGAGTACCCCTGTTTGGGGCACTGGCTAACCAGCTTCCCGATGGATTTTCTTTCCGAAATTCGGGGGTTTCAAAGTACATATCATGAACTAAAAATCTGCTATTTTCCGGCACGATACAGTGACATTTGCCTTCTTTTGGAACAGAGCACTTTTCCAACACAGTTGCTGGAAATCTGCTAAAATCTGTTGTTAATTTTGATAAGAAAAGAAAGAATTCAAGGTTTGAAAACTACTGTAGTGCTTTGATATGATAGCAACGTATTTTACTTAAGGAAACATCCAGCTCCATGAGAAAACACCAGATCCAAGAGTAAAACAGTAGCCTAAGCTCAGCAAATGGTCATCTATTTGAATTTTGCCTAAGTATACTCCTTCCCATTGTCAGATCTCACAATCTGAATTTTGCAGCAACTTTCATTCTCAACTCTTGCCTTGAACTTCGAAAAAGACTTGAGCTACTTCTGATTTAAACTTCAAGAACAAAATCTAGCACATTCTGGTGAAATCATCAATGAATTGACCAACACTCAACAAGTTTTGTTGAATTTCAGGTCCAAAAATAACATCATGAATTAGTTTTGTACCTGAACAGCTTGTTATTGCAACTGTCCCCTTCCCTTTGACTGAGATGTAAGCACCATTAATGTTGGTTGGCTTCAAATCTTTGAAAAGTTCCTTGTCATTGGTCATGTGATTGGTGCAGCCACTATCAATTAGCCAGCTTTCAATTGATTCACTGCTTGTGAAACATGTAGCCACGAACAATTGATCACTCCTCCTCTTGATCAGCAATCTGTGCTTCTTCACTGCTTTCCAACACAGTTGCTGGAAATCTGCTGAAACACCGCTGAGTACCCCTGTTTGGGGCACTGGCTAACCAGCTTCCCGATGGATTTTCTTTCCGAAATTCGGGGGTTTCAAAGTACATATCATGAACTAAAAAACTGCTATTTCCCGGCACGATACAGTGACCTTTGCCCTCTTTTGAAACAGTGCACTTTTCCAACACAGTTGCTGGAAATCTGCTGAAACACCGCTGAGTACCCCTGTTTGGGGCACTGGCTAACCAGCTTCCCTATGGATTTTCTTTCCGAAATTCGGAGGTTTCAAAGTACATATCATGAACTAAAAATCTGCTATTTTCCGGCACGATACAGTCACATTTGCCTTTTTTTGGAACAGAGCACTTTTCCAACACAGTTGCTGGAAATCTGCTGGAACACCGCTGAGTACCCCTGTTTGGGGCACTGGCTAACCAGCTTCCCGATGGATTTTCTTTCCGAAATTCGGGGGTTTCAAAGTACATATCATGAACTAAAAGTCTGCTATTTTCCGGCACAATACAGTGACCTTTGCCTTCTTTTGAAACAGAGCACTTTTCCAACACAGTTGCTGGAAATCTAACGTTATGTGAATAAACTAACCATTCCTTTATATATACACATCCACTCTTCATCCCCTCCCCATCACACCAAACTTATTCCAAAAACACATTGCAGCTTCAGAAAATTTCACTTCAATTTCATCCATGGCTTCTCTTGTTCTTCTTTTGCCCGAGCTACTCCAACCAGAAGACTCCAACCCTGTTATCGGAAATTCAATTCCTATATCAACCACCTCATGGGTTTCTTCTATTGCCAAAAGGGTCAGCAAAAAGCAAGTGAAGAAATTGCCGGAAACCGGCGACGGAGAATTCGCCGAGGACTTCTCAGAGATGAAAGTTTCTGCTGATTTAATTTGGCCATGAAAGAGAAGAAAATGAAAAAGATTTTGGTAGTATTTCTTCTTGTTTTAGATGAAGAGCTTCAGAGTGTAACATGTAATTAAGTAGCTAGTAATTAAAGTTGTTTGTATTTTATCTTCTTCTTTTATCAAAGGAAATGGTCTACCAATGTTGTAGTATGTTTTTTTTTTTTTTTTTTTTTTTTCTTCCTTTTGATAACTGTTTGATTGAATGCAAATGTGGTGCTAAATTGGACATAAATTTGAAAACAAAAGGAATGGCCCAGTGGGAGGACGGTCTTGAACTAGGTATCAAATTGGATTTCTTGATCTGCATATAAAGATCTGAGCAGGGATCTTATCCTAGAGTTATAAACTTCCATACGGGATTTTATCTCATGTATTTTCTTCTTGTGTGTAAACGGTCTTTTTTTTTTTACATGTATTAGGATTTAATGTTGTGAGACCCCGACCCGAGAGGCCCAGATTAGTGTTTTTGGAGCTGTGTTTAGCTCTAAGTGTGTCTCGTGGTTTTTGGTTTAATTTGGATTTAAAACAGCTTTGTTATAGCTTTGGGATATCTTGAGTGTCTTGGTTTTAGTGTGGGGCCCTTTGGGGGTACCCTGTTTATGGCTTTCGTGTACTTGAGGTTTGATCTTGGTTTTCTCGATTTGTATTTTATCCCAATTTATTTGTTTTATTATTGCCTTCAACTTTCATGTTGATCCCGTTCCCGTCCCGAACCCCGAAACTCGACTTTTCTAGCTTCAAGGGCAAAATAGTCTTTTCACACTAAATCTGTACCGGATTATTGTTATTCCCGAAACCCGTGAAACATAAACTTTTTAGAAACTAGATATTTCGACGATCATTTCTTCCTTCTTCGTCAATTTCATCCGAAGCCCCGAAAACTGCTATTTCAGCCTTTCAAAGTTCTTAAGTGGTGGAGCCCATTTCACATGTTATAAGAGAACCCATCTCTTCTTTCCCTTCTCCATTTTCCAGCACAACTGAGCCTAGGGTTTCTTGCACCCTTTGCTCCTTTTTCTTGGCTTCTCCTTCATCAATCTCCACCAATCTTGCACCAACATCTCATAAGATTACATCATCTTCTTCACCACCTCAAGAGCTTCCTATTGGTACCATTTTTGAAGAAATCCCATCTCCACAAGATCTTCATTTAGCTTGCTTTGTCCATTTGGAGAACCTATTGGTAAGATCTCTTCCTCATCTTCTAGATTCATGTTCATATGGTCCTTGAGAAGCTCCATTTGCATTATTGAAAGCTCTCTCTTCTTCTTCATTGTTTTGACCCATTTTAGGGTTTGTTTTATGGGTTTTTGGTAGAGCTTATTCCCTTGACTTGCAAGAGTGCTAGGAGCTGTTTTTCAGTGATTTAAGACCCAAGGCAAGTGGATGTTTTGACCCTTTTATCTTTGAATGAGTCTTGATAAAAATGCATATGATTTCACCATGTATTTTGTGTTATTAATGACTTGTTTAAACTTGAAATAAATGCACATTGGTAAGTCTTGATAGCTTGTTTTATCCATGTAATAGATTGCTAAACATGTTAGAAAGAATGAAGAAAAGATATGGAAAGAAATGAAGAGACCACTGCACTGCTGTAACAGAACCTGGGTTCTGTTACGCAGTGTACGCGGTCGACCGGCCAAGAGGCGCGGTCGACCGGCGACACTGGGACAGACCCCCCTGCAGAACAGCTGCTGAACTGCGGGAGTCCCAGTTCTGCAGAGCACGCGGTCGACCTGGCCCATGGGCGGTCGACCGAGCCCCTGTGTACGCGGTCGACCGGCCATGGGCCAGGTCGACCGGCCTAACTGGAAACCTGCTGGAAAAACCTGATTTTTGTCCTATGTTTAGTGGACTTTAAAGGGACTTTTGGCCCTATGTTTAGTGGACTTTAAAGGGACTTTTGGCCCTATGTTTAATGGACTTTAAAGGGACTTTTGGACCTTTGTTAGGTGGACTTTAAAGGGACCTTTGGCCCTTGTTAGATGGACTTTCAACGGACTTTTGCCCCATGATTAGGTGGACCTTAAATGGACTTTTGTCCTGTGATTAGATGAACTTTAAATGGAACCTAGTGAACCTTTTGTGAACCCGTTTGACTTCCTTTGAGGATGGTTGAACCGACATTTCCTCACGGTTAATCCGGTTGTATCGGTACTTAATCTAATTCAATCTTGAACGGTACGGAACGACGGGATATCCTTTCTTTTATCTAAACGCGAAATTGGTTTGTTTGGGTATCGCGAATCCGTTTTCCTTTCGATGACTGAGTAGGTTGTAAGGTACTACCAGATTAACGTTGAGCTTAGGATCCCCTCTATTATGTTTCGTTTATTTAAAACTCGATTAGGGTTTGAATCCCTAAGGTGCATAAAGAGCCCGGAATGTCTCTAAACTCAAGGAGTACCAAGTGATCATCACAATAGACATACGGGGTCCTTATTCACTTGATTTATATTGAAACCCGATAATAACCCGAATTTCTCGAATTATGATTTGTCTTGAATCCCGATGATAGCCCGTATTTCTCGAATATTGATTTAGCATTCCCGAAAGCATTGAAAGTGTATTTTAGCATTTTTGCTAGCCCGGTTATACATGCCCGAATGAAATGAAATTAGTGCTTTTGAGCACCCCGTCCCGCCCGTTTATTTAAGTGCATTGCATATGATTTGTACATTGTCAGACCCCGACCCAGGTTTAGTATAATTTATTGTTATTTTAATTGTGATTAGTCTCTAAGCGGGATTAGGGGACGATTAGCTTGAGTTTTTAGTTGGATTAGAATTTTGAATAGCTTTGGGGAATTTGGAGAGAGCGTAGTGTTCGGTTTGAACGGGCCCGGGGTGACCCGTAAGACGCGTGTTAGTGTGGGAATTTGAGTTATTGGATTTATTTGATTTTTAGAAATATGGATTTCGACATTTTTGGATTTGTTATTTTGATCCCAGCAACTTTTCCTATTTGTTCCGTTTGCATTCGAACATCAGAAATCGCGTTTTTTCGAGAAAAAATGGCAAAACAGTCTTTTCACACCCAAATCTGTACATAAATTTCGAAATTTCAAAACTATGAGGAAAATATACTTTTTTTGAATACTAGATTTTTCGACGATCATTTTTCTCTTCTTTCTTCGTCGACTTCATCCGGGACCCACAAAAGGGAGTTTTAAAGCCTCAAAGTATTAAGAGCATTGGGACCCACACTACCCATTTTAAAGTCAAAACCAAGATGGGTTCTTCACCTTCCTCACTCTCATTCGTTTCCTATAGCAGCTGAACCAGAGAGTTTCCTCTCTTTCTTCTCAACTTCTTTTCCACTTGCATGCCTAGGAAATTCAATCCAAATCAAAATTTTGATTCTAGCATCATCTTCCTCATGCAATGAGCAACCCAAAGACACCATTTGTGTAAAATTCTTGCTGGAACCAACTTCACTTTTTAAGCTTTTGTTGCTGATTTTTATACCTACAGGTAAGGTTTTGTTTCTTCTTTTAGATATGGGTTTTTCACACCCTTTGGAAGCTCTTCTTCATGCATGCAAGGAGGCTCTTTGAGAGCTCCTTCTCTTTTCAAAATATTGAGGTTTTGAATGGGTTTTTCTATAGGTTTTGGTGTAGGCCTGCAGCTGGTTGTGTAGAGTTATTGGACTGTTTTTGTGACCCAAATTTGTCTCAGGCAAGTGATCAATTTTGAAGATTTTACATGCATGTTCAGTTTTATGGAATTCCAACTCAAATCTTGTAACTGTTAATGGGTTTATATGCTTCCTTTCTCTCTCCTTCTTTGTGATTAATCTTACTGTTGATCGTGTGTTTTGTGGGTGTTTTGATGCCCTTTTTGGTAGCTAACTGATGCATTTGGATAGAATCCAAACCCCGTTTGAAAGAAAAGAAAAAAAACAAACTCCTCTCTTAATGAAAGGTGTGTGTGTGAGTGCAGGAATTTCTACTGGCCATATCAGCCAAGTTATTATTTTTCTTTTATCACTAGTCCATTGGCAATGTCAATTCCTGATGCCTTTTGGTAACTCTTCCTTATATTTTTTCACGACCTTTTTGATGCCTTTTCTTTTGATTATCATTTTTCCCAATGGCCCAAGTACATAGAAATTTCCAAACGTCTTAGAATTGCTTGCTGCAGAAAAACCCCACCGGCCAAATTTCTGTGCATCAGTGGCCATTAGGAAAGCTGTACACAACAGCACAGCCAGCGGGCCTGGGTTCTGGCCCAGATATTTTATGATGTATATGTTTTTAATTTGGGCCTGTTATGTAATTTGAGGCCCGATTTGAGTATAAAAAGTTCCTAATGACTTATTAATCATTGGGAATTAAGAATTTGAGCCCGAATCACTTCGTTTGAATAAAACCCATGGAGAAAGTTTAGTAATTAACTTACCCGGGGATTTTCTATTAGTCTTAATGTACACTTTATGCCCTCAATTGTCGGAGACCTTCAGAGACACCAACCTCATCATTTATAAACCGATATGGGGACACTAAGTGTGTATTGAGACGGCCCCCGGTAAGCCACCATACACTGTTAATCGTCTCATTCAAAGTTAGACAAATTATATGTTTTCTCATAAATCATTTTGAAACATAATTGAGCAGTTCGTTACATTTGAAATTATCGGTAAGACTACTCATTTGAATTATTTAATTCTGTTCGTTTGTATTTGTTCGGAGTAGTTCTTCTTATCGATTTTGAAATGCATTATTATGATTTGATTTATTTCGATTCAGGTTTTGGAAAGGCACCACTAAGCTTAGGTCACCTAGTTGGGCTGATCACCTGGCTTGTGATCTTTAAAATTATTTGCCAACTGCAGTTTGGATTCTGTCTGTTTGTCCGGCCATGGCAACGGTTCTGTTTCCGGTCCCACGAGTAGTGGCAACGGTTCTGATTTCCGTCCCACTTTATGTGGCAACGGCTCTGTTTGTTCCGGTCCCACGGGTAGTGGCCACGGTTTCTGTTTGCTCTTGTTACTTCGGTAATAGGAGAATTTAGCTAAATGTGGTTTGCCAATATTTTGAATATTTATCAGTTAGTTTGAGATATTTAAATTTATTTGCACCGAAATACTTCATATAATCTACTCCTTATACATGATTTGTTTTTACCAGCATTCTTATGATTTTAAACATGATGTTCATAACTTGTATATCAGATCTGTTTTTATTCACCTGCCAGACCGTCGTGTCTGATACTTCTCTTGTTTGGTGTTAGATGTCGGACCCGCAGCCCTTGAGGCGGAGTATACGCAGGAGGCAGTAGGGCCTCAGGTGGAGCCCGAGTGGCAACCAAATGATGTCATGTAGACGTCACGTTTGGTTTGGAGTATCGATAACATCTTTTTGGGAAATGACAGTTACTTTTGGGAATTTTGTTTATAGCCTTTGTTGGCTTTGTCAGGGTTGTATAAATTAAACTACTTTTGTTTCACAACTATAATTAACCTTGGTTATGCTATGTATATATTTCTCTTTTGGTATCGAACTTGTACCTTTATCTGTTATATCAAGTTTTATTTTGCTACATGCTTCCGCATAACATTATTATTGATGTGAAATTAATTCTTTGGTTGTGATGGATCGTTTGGGGATCCTCACCGCGGAATCCTGTGGGAAAATAATTAGCGCGTGCGGGAGAAATTTTCTAATCCGTCGCGCCGCGTCCCCCGGATTAAGGACTTGATTATCAGGGCCTCGGTCCGGGGGCGTGACATACATGTCTCGTTTTACATGATTTGACCTATGAGTCGGCACCACTAAGCTTGGCTTTCCTTGCCGGTTTGATCCACCGACTTGGAGACCCCTTCCCGTCCCGCCAGCTGCAGTTTGGATCCCGCTACCCGGTTACTACCGTGGTCTTGTCCCGATGCCGTAGATTGCTACTGTGGTCCCCGATGCCCGGCTCGCTACCGTGGTCATGTCCCGTATTGTATTATATTATGTATATGCTACTTGTGTTGCATCTCCTCACTTCGGTGACTGAGACAACACCCCGATATGCTCATGTCACTTCGGTGATAGAGGACTTAGCTTTGTGTGGTTGCCAGCTTGCTCGTTTCCCGTTTCCTTGGATACCGTACATGTTTTATATTGCATACGTATTTGAAATAATGATTATCTCGTTTTATGAAACTATTGTTTTGACAGGTTTAAATGTTTTCTAAGGTATTTTCTATATTGTTATGTCTTTTCACCTGCTTGCCAAACCGTCGTGTTTGACCCACTATTTTGGTACTCAAGTTCAGTTTCCCGCCCCGAGCTGAGAGTTGTGGCTGTGGAGCCATGAGTGCAGGTTGTCTTGTCGGCTATGTCCTGTAGACATTGTGCTTGACATCGGAGATACGTAATGTGGGTAGTGGATATTAGTTGTATTGTTCGGCTTTTATTAGCCTCTCTTGGGATTGTAATTAATGCACATTGTTACTTGTAACTTGAACATAATGGAAATTTAATATCCTATTACTGTCAGCTCTGTATTTTATTTATGTTGGTTTATTTCAGTCTGATATGGTTCATGGTGAATGATGGCTTTATGCTAGGGGTTCTATGCGACGCGGAATCCGATGATGTCCACGGACTCCGGGTCGCATTACCACAAAAGCTTCCGCAGAAATATTCAGACAGTGATGTGATTTGATTTATGGAGACTCACACACGCGAATCTTGGGAGAAATATTATCACCCCTCACCTCCCCGGACTTCTCTTAGGATCCCGGTCCGGGGGCGTGACAGACTGGTATTAGAGCGGGCAGGTTTCTAGGACATAAAACACTCTAGGAACCTTAAGTCGTGTAGTGAGGTCCGGATTTTTGCTAGATGTCGTTTTGTCAGATTTGGGTTTGTTTTCTTTCTAGTGGGGGAGACTCTCCTTGTCTCTTTCCGTTTTGTTCTTGTTAGAGAATTTGGGGGACCAAATTCTTTTCTAGTGGGGGAGAATTTAATGTCTCCGCACCCACGTTTAACTCCTTTTCGTTGTTTTCGGGCCAGAGAATCAGAGTTTTGTGGACTTAGTATGTGGATCTCGAAGGACTTGGGCAGAATTTGCAGCTTTTTATTGGCACAGACGGAGTTAGCAAAGGAATTTTTGAGCAGTTGTCAGTTAGCAAGGAATGTTAGCAGCATATTGAGACCCAATTACAGTTGATTGTGTATCATCAGAGGATTCGTCAGGCAAGTAAGTGTGGATTTTTGGATAAACTTGGAACATT
Source organism: Camphora micrantha (assembly GCA_003546025.1). Taxonomy (NCBI): domain Eukaryota; kingdom Viridiplantae; phylum Streptophyta; class Magnoliopsida; order Laurales; family Lauraceae; genus Camphora; species Camphora micrantha. The sequence continues at coordinate 26,433,699 of QPKB01000007.1, read as the reverse complement.
TCCCTAAGTCAAAAGACTCCAGAAACCAGAGGAATGACAGATTTCAGGAAGTTTGAAGCGATTTTCAGTTGATAGAGCTTCAAGTGGATGCTAGGAGCTGGGAACTTCTCGAGTATGGACGAACTTTTGTCAGGTAAGTGTTAGAGGATTTTCAGTGATTCGAGAAGGATGGTGAAGCTGACTCAGAGGGTTACATCAGTGTGTGGTTATAATGATGGGAAGTAAGTTTTCAGCTGTGATATAGAGAGCCGTTTGGAGAATGGATTGTTACCTGGTCATAGGATAGTGGAGATCTTGCAGACTTTACAGACTTTTGAGATATCAATTTGGTCATTGTGCAGATGCGAGCTGGAGAATCATAACCTGTGGACAAGGCTAGTAGAGAGATTCAGAGAAGAATGGCACATATGCTTGACTTGAAGATGGTGAACCTGAGATAGAGGCAGAAGATTGAACAGATAAGACATTGAGTGCAGTGATTTGTGGCAGAGAAGGAATTGCAATGCATCAGAATGAGCCAGAACTTTCATTTACTTGGACCGACCTGGATAGATAAGACAGGCAGATGATTAGAAGTGATGTTAGAACAATTGATGGGTGTCAGAGGCTTGATGGTAGGATTCTTCGAACGCTGATGGTGTCAGAAGAGCTAGTTGCTGAGTTAGAGTTTGGATAGTTTGAGATCTTCAACCGAATCAGAGACATTGACTACAGACTCATCTCACCCTTGTGTTTGACTGGAGATAGTGCAGTTGTGCAGGAGCAGGACAGATCATCGATGTCAGAGGTAATTTTCAGTTGGCAGATACTCGGAGTAAGAAGTCAATTATTTTTGGATTTATTGAGGAAAACAGATTTGGCAGAATAGTTGCAAGAGCGAGTGCAGAGCTTCAAATGCTGAAGAATAGTGAAAGGACAAGCATGTCATCGTCAAAGACAGATTGTGGTGCAGAAGTTCGAGAGCAACGAGCAACAGGAAGTTCACTTTGAAGATGGTGCATTTGATATGAGAACCAAGCTTCGACAGTCATGATGCAGTTGAGAGAATTGTTCCAGAAATTTTCTGTTTGAAGGTGGCTAGAAGTGAGAGACTTGGTGGAACTTAGAAGGAGTCAGAGTTGGCAGAATTCTTGAGCAGTCAGATTGGCAGGGCAGTAACAGATTCGAGCTAGAGGAAGAATGTATGACAGCTGTTGGTAGTTGACAGAAGAGTTCTACAGCGGAGATGACCTAGTGAGTCCTGATGCTTCCGAGATGACCGATGGGAGCAGCAGTTTGAGGTTTTGTTTTCGTAGTGCGGGATTATATCCCCACTTGTTTTTGGTTTTGTTTAGTTCATTTGGAGGACCAAATGTTCTAAGGGGGGGAGGATGTGAGACCCCGACCCGAGAGGCCCAGATTAGTGTTTTTGGAGCTGTGTTTAGCTCTAAGTGTGTCTCATGGTTTTTGGTTTAATTTGGATTTAAAACAGCTTTGTTATAGCTTTGGGATATCTTGAGTGTCTTGGTTTTAGTGTGGGGCCCTTTGGGGGTACCCTGTTTATGGCTTTCGTGTACTTGAGGTTTGATCTTGGTTTTCTCGATTTGTATTTTATCCCAATTTACTTGTTTTATTATTGCCTTCAACTTTCATGTTGATCCCGTTCCCGTCCCGAACCCCGAAACTCGACTTTTCTAGCTTCAAGGGCAAAATAGTCTTTTCACACTAAATCTGTACCGGATTATTGTTATTCCCGAAACCTGTGAAACATAAACTTTTTAGAAACTAGATATTTCGACGATCATTTCTTCCTTCTTCGTCAATTTCATCCGAAGCCCCGAAAACCGCTATTTCAGCCTTTCAAAGTTCTTAAGTGGTGGAGCCCATTTCACATGTTATAAGAGAACCCATCTCTTCTTTCCCTTCTCCATTTTCCAGTACAACTGAGCCTAGGGTTTCTTGCACCCTTTGCTCCTTTTTCTTGGCTTCTCCTTCATCAATCTCCACCAATCTTGCACCAACATCTCATAAGATTACATCATCTTCTTCACCACCTCAAGAGCTTCCTATTGGTACCATTTTTGAAGAAATCCCATCTCCACAAGATCTTCATTTAGCTTGCTTTGTCCATTTGGAGAACCTATTGGTAAGATCTCTTCCTCATCTTCTAGATTCATGTTCATATGGTCCTTGAGAAGCTCCATTTGCATTATTGAAAGCTCTCTCTTCTTCTTCATTGTTTTGACCCATTTTAGGGTTTGTTTTATGGGTTTTTGGTAGAGCTTATTCCCTTGACTTGCAAGAGTGCTAGGAGCTGTTTTTCAGTGATTTAAGACCCAAGGCAAGTGGATGTTTTGACCCTTTTATCTTTGAATGAGTCTTGATAAAAATGCATATGATTTCACCATGTATTTTGTGTTATTAATGACTTGTTTAAACTTGAAATAAATGCACATTGGTAAGTCTTGATAGCTTGTTTTATCCATGTAATAGATTGCTAAACATGTTAGAAAGAATGAAGAAAAGATATGGAAAGAAATGAAGAGACCACTGCACTGCTGTAACAGAACCTGGGTTCTGTTACGCAGTGTACGCGGTCGACCGGCCAAGAGGCGCGGTCGACCGGCGACACTGGGACAGACCCCCTGCAGAACAGCTGCTGAACTGCGGGAGTCCCAGTTCTGCAGAGCACGCAGTCGACCTGGCCCATGGGCGGTCGACCGAGCCCCTGTGTACGCGGTCGACCGGCCATGGGCCAGGTCGACCGGCCTAACTGGAAACCTGCTGGAAAAACCTGATTTTGTCCTATGTTTAGTGGACTTTTAAAGGGACTTTTGGCCCTATGTTTAGTGGACTTTAAAGGGACTTTTGGCCCTATGTTTAATGGACTTTAAAGGAACTTTTGGACCTTTGTTAGGTGGACTTTAAAGGGACCTTTGGCCCTTGTTAGATGGACTTTCAACGGACTTTTGCCCCATGATTAGGTGGACCTTAAATGGACTTTTGTCCTGTGATTAGATGAACTTTAAATGGAACCTAGTGAACCTTTTGTGAACCCGTTTGACTTCCTTTGAGGATGGTTGAACCGACATTTCCTCACGGTTAATCCGGTTGTATCGGTACTTAATCTAATTCAATCTTGAACGGTACGGAACGACGGGATATCCTTTCTTTTATCTAAACGCGAAATTGGTTTGTTTGGGTATCGCGAATCCGTTTTCCTTTCGATGACTGAGTAGGTTGTAAGGTACTACCAGATTAACGTTGAGCTTAGGATCCCCTCTCTATTATGTTTCGTTTATTTAAAACTCGATTAGGGTTTGAATCCCTAAGGTGCATAAAGAGCCCGGAATGTCTCTAAACTCAAGGAGTACCAAGTGATCATCACAATAGACATACGGGGTCCTTATTCACTTGATTTATATTGAAACCCGATAATAACCCGAATTTCTCAAATTATGATTTGTCTTGAATCCCGATGATAGCCCGTATTTCTCGAATATTGATTTAGCATTCCCGAAAGCATTGAAAGTGTATTTTAGCATTTTTGCTAGCCCGGTTATACATGCCCGAATGAAATGAAATTAGTGCTTTTGAGCACCCCTTCCCGCCCGTTTATTTAAGTGCATTGCATATGATTTGTACATGTCTCGTTTTACATGATTTGACCTATGAGTCGGCACCACTAAGCTTGGCTTTCCTTGCCGGTTTGATCCACCGACTTGGAGACCCCTTCCCGTCCCGCCAGCTGCAGTTTGGATCCCGCTACCCGGTTACTACCGTGGTCTTGTCCCGATGCCGCAGATTGCTACTGTGGTCCCCGATGCCCGGCTCGCTACCGTGGTCATGTCCCGTATTGTATTATATTATGTATATGCTACTTGTGTTGCATCTCCTCACTTCGGTGACTGAGACAACACCCCGATATGCTCATGTCACTTCGGTGATAGAGGACTTAGCTTTGTGTGGTTGCCATCTTGCTCGTTTCCCGTTTCCTTGGATACCGTACATGTTTTATATTGCATACGTATTTGAAATAATGATTATCTCGTTTTATGAAACTATTGTTTTGACAGGTTTAAATGTTTTCTAAGGTATTTTCTATATTGTTATGTCTTTTCACCTGCTTGCCAAACCGTCGTGTTTGACCCACTATTTTGGTACTCAGGTTCAGTTTCCCGCCCCGAGCTGAGAGTTGTGGCTGTGGAGCCATGAGTGCAGGTTGTCTTGTCGGCTATGTCCTGTAGACATTGTGCTTGACATCGGAGATACGTAATGTGGGTAGTGGATATTAGTTGTATTGTTCGGCTTTTATTAGCCTCTCTTGGGATTGTAATTAATGCACATTGTTACTTGTAACTTGAACATAATGGAAATGTAATATCCTGTTACTGTCAGCTCTGTATTTTATTTATGTTGGTTTATTCCAGTCTGATATGGTTCATGGTGAATGATGGCTTTATGCTAGGGGTTCTATGCGACGCGGAATCCGATGATGTCCACTGACTCCGGGTCGCATTACCACAAAAGCTTCCGCAGAAATATTCAGACAGTGATGTGATTTGATTTATGGATCCTCACACACGCGGATCTTGGGAGAAATATTATCACCCCTCACCTCCCCGGACTTCTCTTAGGATCCCGGTCCGGGGGCGTGACAAATGTTTCGAATCTCGGGCATGGGTTTGGGCCCTCATCTGGTAAGAAAAATATATCAATAAAGCCTCATTGTATCAATCAGGATTCGGCTATAGTGGAATCTATACTTCTTGAATACCCAGAGAATTTTATTTTTATATATAAAGTTTAAATTAGGAATGTTAATTATTTCTTGAGGGTGTGGAAATTGAAAACATCAGACACTCATCATTTCAAGTACTTGTTTTTGTTCCTTTGCTTAGTGGTGCAGCATCAGACAGCCTGTTAGGCATTTTTGTTTGGTGGCAGGTCATTGTCACTAAATTCACCAACTCTACGATTGTAAAGATTTAGTTTCGAAACAACTACAAACACATTACATTCAGTTAGTAAAAAGGATATCTATGGAAATTCACAAGAAACTTATGAAAAATAATTTGCTGTTGTTTTACATGAAAAGAGCTGTCATCATCATCATGATCATTGACACCTTATCTCTTGAGGTCTAATTCCTTAGTTATATTTTCCACTCATTATGTCTTCACAAGTTATGTTCTTTGTCACCACACAACCTAACACTTAACTCTACCTTCCAAGACTTAATTTGTCTCCCCCTATCCTAGTACCTTGTACTTGCAACACTTTTGTTCTTTGCAGAAAGGCTGTTATGCTCTTCTAAGTGCATGGAAAAACCATCTCAGATGACATTCCTTCTCTCTTCTCTTATTCAAGCCACCTATATGTTTCCAATTATATACTATATCCTTTCCTTTAGTCCATAAATCAATCTTAACATCCACATCCTGGCCACATGTACATTTTCTTATGGTTTATTCGTCGCTTGCAGCTTTGTATTGTTTCCAAAGATAACATTCAACTCCTTGCAATAGTGTAGGTATTATTGTTGCCTTACAAAAATGTCCCTGTAATTGATGTTGCACCGAACGATCACATAATCTTCATTAGCTTGTTTTGACTTTGTCCATCCTACACTAACATATTCACAAAATTATCGTCAAGCCCTCCATTTAGACAATCTAATTAAGCCCAGATAAGTCATAACCAGGCCCATGGTGGGCGTCTAAAGCTGGGCCATATTCACACTCCATTACACATTCTACAAGTACAATACATGGGTCCACATCCTTCATAATGCAGCACACCCAATGACTTCCTGCAAGCAAGATGATAATTAAAAAGTCTCCAAAGGGAAATCTAAGTTCATGTTTGGCAACCAAATCAGAGGGGATTCCTCACCAATTTTCTTGTGGATTGGAAAATCCATGTTTGGCAATTATAAATCCTCAAGGATTTGGCCCAATGGATATCATCAATTTTGAAATCCTTAGTTTTAGGGATTTACTCACCAATACCAATTTTTCTCAGTTATACACACCGATGCAACCAATATCAACGTGAAACCCTCAGCTATACAAATCCTCAGTGAGATCTTCAAATCTGCAATTGTAAATCCCTCATGGAATCCTCATCTATTACAAAACATGTGTTGGGATAACTTCGTAAGATGTAAGAGGCAAGGATAAATGAAGCAAGTCAGGTCAAATCTCAATCCACATGGGACACCCAATTCAAATTTGAATCTCTTTAGAAACTTTTAGTGTCTATTTTCTTGTGTGTTAAAGTAATTGAGTTGTGTAAGGACTTCTACTAAGTAATCTTTTTTATATTAGTTAAGTAGGATAGATGGTTAGGATTAAAAATAGATTACTTAATGGCCCAACACCATGTGCACCGGATAAGACCTCAGGTTTGTATTTCTACATACACCCCAAAACTATGATTCTTCAGTCAATGAAACTCTCTGTAGCCTCTGTAGCACAGTTGAAGGTGTTCATTGTCCTTGTCCCAACCTCATAAGGTTCCATATTCAAGTCATATTACCTATCCATAGAGAAAAACTTCTTGCATTCTCTCATTAGTGATGGCGGCCATCCCATCAGACATATTAAGATTTTAAGCCACATGCAAGAGATTCATAGTTACTTTGGCTGCAATCTTCCAATATTTTCAAAAGCTACTAATGCTAAGAAAAATATGTTCAAGTGTTCATAATGTGAACAGCCCTAATAACAAACAGTATAGTTGTGACTTGTAATATATTCTGAAGATTTGTTATGCCTTAGTTTAATACTCCTGTAAAAAAATCCTAACTATTTCTCTCACACCAGAACTTAGATTTGTCAAAATTTAAATAGAAGCTCCTAAAACACCTCCAAATAGCTTTTCTGTCGTCACTTTACAAACATGCTTTTTGGCAAATGTGTGATTTTGATGAGCTTAAATGCTGGTCATGGGTTGTAATTTCAGTAACTATGTGGTATGATTATGAAAGCAACCAACTTTCATCTGTGCATGTACATTGGAGTTCTGAGTATTGAAGGCTTAGAAATCTGATGACTTTGAGGCATTACGCTCAATTCCACCTTTGTGCTCCTTGGCATGGACCTTGAGCCTTTTAATTTCAGGTCCTTGAATCATCCACTGCCATTGTACCCAGACAAAAATAAATCAATGTTAACCCAAAAGCTTATCTGTTTTCTTGCGTGATGGCATTTATTGCATTTTTATTTTGTGTTCAAATGACCATTGTGGCAAAGTTTGCATGCTAAATATTTTTCACAAGTAAACATCCTGAATCCCACTCAATCTGTTTCTTGTTAAACCATTTTTAAGCACACACGGTAAAACTGTTGCCCTGCACAATTGTTCAGAAATCAGGACTGGAATAATGTTCTTTGCTCATGCTAGATAAACATATTATCTCATTGAGTCTCTTGTCAATCAATATTTAGGCACAAACTATAGAACTGTTGCCCTGCACTTCTTCAAAAATTAGGACTCCTTGTTCTTTGCTCAAGCCCACCTGAATCGTAGATCCCTCACCACATAAAAAGAGAAAAAGAAAATTTAAACGAAGGTAAGAAGAAATACCTCCAAACGAAAGAGGAAGATCTGATAGATTTAGGGATATTTTTATGACTCTGTTTCTGTTAGTGGGTCAGATGTGTAAGGTTTCAATGCTTGGGTTACTGGCAATGGGGAGGTGTAGGGATTTCTCACTGTCTATCGACATTGCTCAATAAATGAAACCAATACACTAATACATAGAAAGAGAAAGACAAATCTTGTTACTGTTTCAAACGAAACCAACATCAAAAGAAACCAACATAGAAAAGCAGTAGGTTTCAGATAAAAATGAGAAAGCACTTACCTCAAAAGCAGGTTTCCCCTTCTCTACTTCTTTTTCGTTCTTCTTCTTGTTGTCACCTCTTTGAGGGAAGGGTTTTCTTCTCTTTCTTCTTCTTGCAGGGTGAAGATTTCTCAGAACCTTAACAAGAAGAACATCACTGTACATGATTCGTATGCATCTCCAAAAGAAATTTTGCACATAAACAAAACCAGAGATTTTCAGAGAAAGAAGGGAAAACTAGATTACCTCTTGGATTTTGAAATCTGAAGAAGATAAAGAGATCCTCTGCAAAAGAAACTCGTTGAGAGAAATGAAAGAGATCAGAGAGAGAGATTTCGTTGAAAGAAATGAAAGAGAATGAGTTGCGATGTGGTTATGTTAAGTCCAATATGCGATTTTTCATTTCGTCGCCCAATATTGCCAAAAAATGACCCGCGAAGACGACCCGCGCCACTCCAAATTTGATATGTTCTGTGACGAAATAATTTCGTCGCAGATTAATTTTAAGAAATTTTTCAGCGACTTGCTTTTGTCGCGAAAAATTCTTAATAAACATAAAGTGCAAAATATTTACCAACGAAAATAACACGTCGCCAAATAAACAGTTTAGTCGGGAAAACTTCACCTCTAGATGGCGCCAACTCCATTTCTTGGCGCCAAGGATTTTGCGACAATATTTTGCGACAATTCAAAATTTTCGTCGCTAAATAATTTGCATTTTTTTTATAGGCGACAAGATGAATATTTCGTCGCTAAAAGCACCATTTAGTGACGAAATTTCAAAACGTCGCAGAATATTTGCCGCGAAAAATCATTTTTGTTGTAGTGTACACTCAACAAAAATACGTTGTTTGTTTTGATGAAAGTTAATTTGTTATTTGGTTTGAACTTTAAATTTTATTTAAGCATTATTTCATAATTTATTTATCCTTTGCAATATACAGCTGTACTAAATTGCTTAATTGAATTATGAATTTAGAAATACATAACAGAATCGAACTTAGTACAGCTAACCAACATGAATATATGAAAAAATAAGATCAATTTTGTTTTTTTAATAGTTATTCAGCAGCACTTCTATACACTAATGCCCCCTACCCCCACCCCAATCAAAAAAAAATAAAACCCTCCTCTCTCCTCCCTCTCCGATCCCCATATTAGTTATTATAAGGAAAAAAAGCATCAAATTCTAACATTTTCCAATATTCTGAGTTTTTTTTTATATATTTTTTCAAAAAAATTGACAACTTTTTCAATTCACGCCTTTACCGCTAGTAGCGTTTTAGCTACTAGTCACTATGCCCGCCGCAATTGCTATTTTGATCCTTGCTGCATGCTACCTTTTCTTACCCAAGAAAGTGTAGTATTGTGTGGTGAAGTTAAGTGGAGACAAAAAAAGAAAAAAAGTGCTTTTTAATAAGACTCTCTCTCACCTATGGACCCAAGGATCGAACCTTGGTTGTGTGTGTGAAGCTAAGGTACCAACAGCACTCAGCCGTGAGAGTGTTGGCGATGTGGCATTCATCTAAACTTTTACTATGCCACACAAGTAAACAAACATACCCTTAGCTCTGGAAAAAGACCCTAAAATTGAAAAGGAAAAAAAATATAGAAAAGGAAGAAGAATTTGTGAAAGAGAATTGAACAGTTGTGGACCCTCGGGTTGGGCAACCACACACATAAATTTTAGTATAACTTTTGTATTTAAAAAGTACGTCCTCCATATTTTCCTAAATGACTAGTTTGTCCATGGTTTCCCTATATTTATGAAATTATCCTACTTTATTTCCTAACACTCGCCCTTAAGTTAGTGTGTATATATTCACTATGCCAGCAGCGAAAAAACACCACAAAGATTTTTTTTTTTTTTTTTTTTTTTTTTTTTTTTTTTTTTTTTTTTGTCATTGCTTTCGTGAGAAAATCTAGTAATCTACCCTCTAATTACCGGTCCTTTTCTATGCCAACTTGGGACTTTCTTATTGACCTTCTCTTATAGATGAAATGGCAATCAACTTCAATGTGTTTTGTAAGTTCATGAAAAACTGGGATTTTTGCAATATGTATGGCTGAATACTGCTACAATGCAAGGTCAATTACATCTTTTCCTAAAAACCCAATTGACATAATAAAATATTCAACCATAATAACTGGCAGTTTCCATATGCCATCACTTGAGACTTGATCTGTCGTGGAAATCAATCAAATTACCAAACTAAACTACTGGTATAGTAGTAGAGTAAGGGTCGAACCCATAGAGATTGCTAATTGTTTAAAAACCAAGGTTGAATATAATTTTAATTCCAAAAAGAGTGATTGATTGTTGAATTTTCTAAAATAACTGAGAACTGAAACTAAAGCAAAAATATAATTAAATCAAATGATGAACAAGTTGAAAAAGGAATTCCTAGGGCTGTCGAATTCACCACTAATCTTGCAACTATCTTCAATTGTATTAATTTCTGGTTATTATATTAGGATGTAAAGATGTATTTTAGCTACAAGCCAAAATACAATCACCAAGAAAATCACGCACCAAAACCCCAAGTACGAATTATCTTTGGATAATACGAACCGTCTACGCTACTTCTATTGTCATAGACACAACTCGTTTTCCTAAGTTATAACTCGTCCTACGGTTTTGGTGTATGTATAAGAATCACCATTGTATAACCACATATGCAAAATCACAGAAATTGAACATGTGAAAAGAAAATAAAATCATTGATTGCAATAAAATCTCAATGTTTTACAATCAACATCCAATGTAATTACTCCAAAAAATTAAATACAAAAAATAAAGTTACTTGACTAGGGTTTCATCTAAACCCTAGGAATATGAGAAGCTTAGCCCATGATGGTGGAAGAGGAGAACACCATAGCCATGGAGTTCTTCATCTTCTTCTTTTGAGTTATCTTCCTCTTCTCCTTCCTCCTCTTTCTCTTTCTCTCCTTCCTCTTTCAGAATAGAACCCCACAATGGTAGATCCCCCCCCTTTTAATCCTAATCCCCCTCCTCCCGTTAAAAACCCTCTCCTCTTATCTCTTAAGAGAGAATCAATGAAAATCCCGTAATTAATAAAAAGGGCCCAAGGAAGGGTGATAAAAGGCTCCAAATTGGGCTCTTTTATGCTAAAACAGGCCCTAATCCCACTAACATATGGGCCAAGCCTTTCTTCTAACCCATAACCACCTGTTTTCCATTCTTTTAGCACTTCAAAGCCCAATATTCTTCTTTTGCTCCAATTCCACCATTAAATCATCAACTTTGTCAAGCTTTCTCTGCAAAAAGATGAAACAAGAATTAACTAGCAAATGCATATAAATTGAAGAAAATAAAATAATAAAAGCGCAAGAATATCTCGGATTAACATAATAAATATGCACTTTTTAACCAGTTATCAAGACTCAGCATCAGAACTAAATCATGCAACTACTACATGTTTCTTGCTTTTCAATGAGACCAGATTTCCACCAGTAAGGGTTAAACACCATATAGTAGATCTCCTAACAATCTTAGATCCTACATAATTAATCCTTGTTTATCTTGAGCAGCTTCCCTACAGTGCCAAAATTCTTTTGTTGTTTGACAATACCGAAAACTAATAGCTATAATCAGCTCCGTAGAATATATGTAATATCCTATGTATCCTGGGCCCAGGCTTAGTCTGGCCCAGGTAGTTCCTTAGCTGATCTCTTATTATGAAATTAGAAGTATTACTTGGGAATTAGAAGTGTTACTTATAATAGAATTAGTAGGTATTCATGTGGAAGGGTTTTGGAAAGAAGAGGAGTTGTAAAACAACTCTAAATGGGAAGTTTGAGATGGCTAGGATTCTACATTCCCTTTATATATATATATATAGAGAGAGAGAGAGAGAGAGAGAGACAACCAACAACCCATAGACAGCATTATGCTCTATTTTTCTGGTATTCTGTTCTTCTTCCTTTGGAGAAATTATGAGAGTGAGACTTGTGTGCTGCAATTTAGGAAAAGGAGAGGAAGGCTGATTGATGTCCTATTCGCGTCCACATATTGCAAAGGCAACGATCGTTTATCAAAGGTGAGTAAATCTTCCCTAATTATTCAATCCATGTTTAAGTTGATGAGATAAATGCTTGACGAACTCATATGTTGTGGAATTGCTATTTGTGTAAATAGTTTAAGATAATTGACACACCCAGGTTCTGGATTGTGTATAGAAAAAGGCTGATTTCTTGGTAAAATAGAAGAGATTGGATTTCCATTAGTAATCTTGCTTTGGATGATGATTCATGTGGAAAGGGAGGATTGGATGATGAATCGGTGCAATTTTGCACCTAATATTTTCCCTGGCACAAAGAGGAGAATTTCCAACGACAGGGGTTGTGGACCCCATGGCCCACCAGATGGAAGATCTGGTCTAGGGATCCATGAGGGGAGCCATGGGCGACCCTTAGAGTGGAGGACCCATGGAGAGTGGACCCCACCTGGCTCTTCATCCAATCACCATAGTGCATGGGAGGCATCTGTCACAGAAATTGTGACCGTGTGTCGACAGGGCTTACTGAGATCATCTGGCCACTAGACAGGAAATAAATCTAGTCATTAGGTGTGGGGCCCCTGGGCGATCATAAAGAAGTGGGACATCAGGGATTTGGATTAGTGGGACCTACTGTTCAATGAATTCAAAGATAGCCAGGCATGACATTGTGCAGAAAGCAATAGACATCAGTTTTGATTTGTGGGCCCCAGGATATGGTTTGATGATGGATCAGAACCAATGAATAGGGGGCTAAACCTTCGGCGACCCTGAACTAGAGGCTTGACCTTGGATTAGACCAGTGGGACCCACTGGATTTTTATCAAAAGGGTCTTAGGCGTGAACCATTGTGCTTTTGTCATTCTCTGTATATGGAGGTGGACAGATGGAGTACATAAATTAATTAATTAATTGTGATTAATTATAGGGTTTGTGAATAGTTAACTATGATTAACTATATGTTTTGTCGCAATTTAACTGTGATTATCTACATGGAATTTAATGTGATGTTGTGTAATGTTCTACTTACGATAAAGAGTGGGCCACCCTTACATCTATTAATACTAGTCATGACTAGAAGTGGGGCATTAATAAGAAAATTGTGTAGGGGGCTGGGCCCACACAGCTGATTATGTACATTATTAATAATGCTGAATTCCAATTGATGTGTTATTATGAAATTGCGCACTGGGTTCTAGATGTGGGATGTTGGACTTGTGTCCGGATGGTTGATGGCCTTTGTATAGGCTGGTCCTTAGTGGACGTGAATGGCGATTATGATGACTAGTCCTTAGTGACGTGTCTGATGAGATAGGGTCATGGTGACCGTATACATGTATACAATGGGCCTTTGAGAGGCATGGTATTGTGCATGGGCACGGATTTGGATGTGAATGTACTTTTAATGATATTTGATTTAATTTGATTCAGATTTGTTGATTATGTGATGATTATATCATATGTGAACTGTGTAATTAGGAATATTCATTCACTAGTAGTATTGACGTTGCGTTGCCCCCTTCAGTAACAATATCGTGGGTGGGCCAAAGCGGATCAACGATCAGTACGTAGATTTCTGCATGCTTGGTTGAAGGGAGAGAACGAGAAATGCTTAAATAGTTGATTAGAATTATTAGCCCTTGTTTAGGAGAAGATATTTAAATGTTTTAATCACATTATTGTTTTGAGTCAAAAACATAATAAGTGGATTCTCATAGATTTAATGATATTTATTTATATTTGAATTAAATGCCTAATTCCTTGTGAAAATTATTTGATGTATGCATGGTAAATATTGCTATATAATCACGATCCGGATATCCGACAAGGCCCCGGAATCTGGGTCGTGACAATATATAAAATTCAATTCATAATTAACATATTTTCAGAGACCCAATCTGAATGTTTTGGATCCTTAATGACGTTCCTCAACACTCACCCAAACGTAACCAAGTCTTTAAGCCCCTCCAATAGTCATTATAGCTAGGTAGGCCCAATGTCATATAGTTATTTCCACCAAACAAACTAGGTGTAATCCTCATACTTTGAGGAAACAAACAACACTAGGTAATTTTTGAAAGAGGTGTAGAACTTCTGTCTCCTTGCTTGGACTCCAAATTAAACTCAAAACTCAATTGCTCCTTATATAAAACAGTCAGATAAAATCAATGCCAAACAGCACTCCTATGATCTGATTTGAAAAGCACACACTAACTAATTATTATCAATAAGACTGGATTCTTACACAATCACCCAAACACATAGTGCTGTTTCTTCCATAGACAATTTTAACCAAACTGGACTTAAAACACCATAAGAAGATGTAGTAACACAACAATAAGTAGCTGATTGCACATTACACTGGATTATCCCCTACTTTTGGGTTAATATACAGGTGCTCTAATGCCAAGCCCTGGATTGCCTGCATCGGCCCAAACCCTCTTAAATAACAACATAAAAAAAATGGTAAATTAGTATCATAGTTAACAATTTCATACAGTTCGGGCCGAAATGAGCCAATAACTTCTCTGTTTCGGTCAAGTGCCCGTAACAAAATTTTCACATAAAATTTTTCATTTTAAAATTTCAGCCGATTTTGGCCAAAATTTCTGATTTTTGGACTATTTTCGGTTGCCGAAAAATATATTAAAAATAATTATAATTTTTTTTTAATTTTCATACATATATATTCTTGTATTTCTTATATTTCCACAAAACGTAATTCCAAAAGTTCTACTAGAATGGATTAAATCCCATATTTGTTACTTATTTTTTAATTTTTTACATATATTATTTTTTATATTTCCCCTGAAATAGTATTCCGAAAATTTCGTTGAAATTTCCGAATCGGACGTAACTTTTCTTTTGAGAGGCATACCGAAATGGGGCCCGAACGATATTGACAACTGTGATTAGTATACTTGAATCAGAGAGAGAGAGGAGAGAGAGAGAGAGAGAGAGAGAGAAATCAACCATGAAACATTGATTTCCTCAAGTTCCAACGGGTTACAGCTTGACAGCTCTTCAAGACCTCACATGAACCATTGAAAATATAATTATTTCTTCAAGTTCCAGAAAGGTTATAGCTTTACAGCTCTTTCAGACCCTCATGGGAAAAGTGATAGGTGGAAGCGCCCCATATAGGTACATAAGACATGTCAGGCCTATTTATTACCGATGTGGATGTGGGCGCTTCCAACACTTCCCCATCAAGTGCAGGCCCAACAAATTTCTATGGAGCAGAATGTTACGTGGGCTACACAATAACAACAGGATCGAAAACCCAACCTGTACCATGTAAGAACCATACACCAACCAAAGCTTAAGCGATAGGTGAAAGGGCCCATACAGGTATATTAAGATTATGTCAAGTCTATTACTAGGCGATGTGGGACTGTGGGACTTCCCAACATTAGCCAGCTTAAGAAAAACCCTTAAATTGCTGATTTTTGTTTCAATCTCCTCCAACAAAGCTCTCAAATATCAGTTCACATAGTGTAACTGGAAGGCTCTTGTTACCAGGATTGTACCAATTGTATTCTAAAAATATATTTGCGGTCTTCTATGCTTAAATGTCTGGAAACCCTAGATCTGGAAACAGATGAAACAGAGGAAAAGGGAAAGAAAGAATTTGTGACGAGAGGAAAAATGTCAGTTGTGTGGTCCTAAAATTACAAGTTAGTCCCTGAATATCCTATATTTTACATAATAGTCCGCTCTAATTCTTAGCAGACCAAAACCAAGATTTTAATCCTTGGTTTGCAAATGAATGTTTGAAAAAAAAAATTGTATAATGACCAAAACCAAAGCAAAGGCAGATAATCACGACATATAAGATACTAACCACATCAAGAATAGCCTGAACCTCTTTCCTCAATATTGAAAAATTGGGCTTG
>QPKB01000007.1:26341217-26417888 GCA_003546025.1 Camphora micrantha | reverse complement strand
GGCACGATACAGTGACATTTGCCTTCTTTTGGAACAGAGCACTTTTCCAACACAGTTGCTGGAAATCTGCTAAAATCTGTTGTTAATTTTGATAAGAAAAGAAAGAATTCAAGGTTTGAAAACTACTGCAGTGCTTTGATATGATAGCAACGTATTTTACTTAAGGAAACATCCAGCTCCATGAGAAAACACCAGATCCAAGAGTAAAACAGTAGCCTAAGCTCAGCAAATGGTCATCTATTTGAATTTTGCCTAAGTATACTCCTTCCCATTGTCAGATCTCACAATCTGAATTTTGCAGCAACTTTCATTCTCAACTCTTGCCTTGAACTTCGAAAAAGACTTGAGCTACTTCTGATTTAAACTTCAAGAACAAAATCTAGCACATTCTGGTGAAATCATCAATGAATTGACCAACACTCAACAAGTGTTGTTGAATTTCAGGTCCAAAAATAACATCATGAATTAGTTTTGTACCTGAACAGCTTGTTATTGCAACTGTCCCCTTCCCTTTGACTGAGATGTAAGCACCATTAATGTTGGTTGGCTTCAAATCTTTGAAAAGTTCCTTGTCATTGGTCATGTGATTGGTGCAGCCACTATCAATTAGCCAGCTTTCAATTGATTCACTGCTTGTGAAACATGTAGCCACGAACAATTGATCTTCCTCCTCTTGATCAGCAATCTGTGCTTCTTCACTGCTTTCCAACACAGTTGCTGGAAATCTGCTGAAACACCGCTGAGTACCCCTGTTTGGGGCACTGGCTAACCAGCTTCCCTATGGATTTTCTTTCCGAAATTCGGGGGTTTCAAAGTACATATCATGAACTAACAATCTGCTATTTCCCGGCGCGATACAGTCACATTTGCCTTCTTTTGGAACAGAGCACTTTTCCAACACAGTTGCTGGAAATCTGCTGGAACACCGCTGAGTACCCCTGTTTGGGGCACTGGCTAACCAGCTTCCCGATGGATTTTCTTTCCGAAATTCGGGGGTTTCAAAGTACATATCATGAACTAAAAAACTGCTATTTCTCGGCACGATACAGTGACCTTTGCCCTCTTTTGAAATAGTGCACTTTTCCAACACAGTTGCTGGAAATCTGCTGAAACACCGCTGAGTACCCCTGTTTGGGGCATTGGCTAACCAGCTTCCCTATGGATTTTCTTTCCGAAATTCGGGGGTTTCAAAGTACATATCATGAACTAAAAATCTGCTATTTTCCGGCACGATACAGTCACATTTGCCTTCTTTTGGAACAGAGCACTTTTCCAACACAGTTGCTGGAAATCTGCTGGAACACCGCTGAGTACCCCTGTTTGGGGCACTGGCTAACCAGCTTCCCGATGGATTTTCTTTCCGAAATTCGGGGGTTTCAAAGTACATATCATAAACTAAAAATCTGCTATTTTCCGGCACGATACAGTGACCTTTGCCTTCTTTTGAAACAGAGCACTTTTCCAACACAGTTGCTGGAAATCTAACGTTATGTAAATAAACTAACCATTCCTTTATATATACACATCCACTCTTCATCCCCTCCCCATCACACCAAACTTATTCCAAAAACACATTGCAGCTTCAGCAAATTTCACTTCAATTTCATCCATGGCTTCTCTTGTTCTTATTTTGCCCGAGCTACTCCAACCAGAAGACTCCAACCCTGTTATCGGAAATTCAATTCCTATATCAACCACCTCATGGGTTTCTTCTAATGCCAAAAGGGTCAGCAAAAAGCAAGTGAAGAAATTGCCGGAAACCGGCGACGGAGAATTCGCCGAGGACTTCTCAGAGATGAAAGTTTCTGCTGATTTAATTTGGCCATGAAAGAGAAGAAAATGAAAAAGATTTTGGTAGTATTTCTTCTTGTTTTAGATGAAGAGCTTCAGAGTGTAACATGTAATTAAGTAGCTAGTAATTAAAGTTGTTTGTATTTTATCTTCTTCTTTTATCAAATGAAATGGTCTACCAATGTTGTAGTATGTTTTTTTTTTTTTTTTCTTCCTTTTGATAACTGTTTGATTGAATGCAAATGTGGTGCTAAATTGGACATAAATTTGAAAACAAAAGGAATGGCCCAGTGGGAGGACGGTCTTGAACTAGGTATCAAATTGGATTTCTTGATCTGCATATAAAGATCTGAGCAGGGATCTTATCCTAGAGTTATAAACTTCCATACGGGATTTTATCTCATGTATTTTCTTCTTGTGTGTAAACGGTCTTTTTTTTTTACGTGTATTAGGATTTAATGTTTCGAATCTCGGGCATGGGTTTGGGCCCTCATCTGGTAAGAAAAATATATCAATAAAGCCTCATTGTATCAATCAGGATTCGGCTATAGTGGAATCTATACTTCTTGAATACCCAGAGAATTTTATTTTTATATATAAAGTTTAAATTAGGAATGTTAATTATTTCTTGAGGGTGTGGAAATTGAAAACATCAGACACTCATCATTTCAAGTACTTGTTTTTGTTCCTTTGCTTAGTGGTGCAGCATCAGACAGCCTGTTAGGCATTTTTGTTTGGTGGCAGGTCATTGTCACTAAATTCACCAACTCTACGATTGTAAAGATTTAGTTTCGAAACAACTACAAACACATTACATTCAGTTAGTAAAAAGGATATCTATGGAAATTCACAAGAAACTTATGAAAAATAATTTGCTGCTGTTTTACATGAAAAGAGCTGTCATCATCATCATGATCATTGACACCTTATCTCTTGAGGTCTAATTCCTTAGTTATATTTTCCACTCATTATGTCTTCACAAGTTATGTTCTTTGTCACCACACAACCTAACACTTAACTCTACCTTCCAAGACTTAATTTGTCTCCCCCTGTCCTAGTACCTTGTACTTGCAACACTTTTGTTCTTTGCAGAAAGGCTGTTATGCTCTTCTAAGTGCATGGAAAAACCATCTCAGATGACATTCCTTCTCTCTTCTCTTATTCAAGCCACCTATATGTTTCCAATTATATACTATATCCTTTCCTTTAGTCCATAAATCAATCTTAACATCCACATCCTGGCCACATGTACATTTTCTTATGGTTTCTTCGTCGCCTGCAGCTTTGTATTGTTTCCAAAGATAACATTCAGCTCCTTGCAATAGTGTAGGTATTATTGTTGCCTTACAAAAATGTCCCTGTAATTGATGTTGCACCGAACGATCACATAATCTTCATTAGCTTGTTCTGACTTTGTCCATCCTACACTAACATATTCACAAAATTATCGTCAAGCCCTCCATTTAGACAATCTAATTAAGCCCAGATAAGTCATAACCAGGCCCATGGTGGGCGTCTAAAGCTGGGCCATATTCACACTCCATTACACGTTCTACAAGTACAATACATGGGTCCACATCCTTCATAATGCAGCACACCCAATGACTTCCTGCAAGCAAGATGATAATTAAAAAGTCTCCAAAGGGAAATCTAAGTTCATGTTTGGCAACCAAATCAGAGGGGATTCCTCACCAATTTTCTTGTGGATTTGGAAAATCCATGTTTGGCAATTATAAATCCTCAAGGATTTGGCCCAATGGATATCCTCAATTTTGAAATCCTTAGTTTTAGGGATTTACTCACCAATACCAATTTCTCTCAGTTAT
The DNA here is from genome assembly GCA_003546025.1 of Camphora micrantha. Classification (NCBI taxonomy): domain Eukaryota; kingdom Viridiplantae; phylum Streptophyta; class Magnoliopsida; order Laurales; family Lauraceae; genus Camphora; species Camphora micrantha. The sequence goes on along the minus strand of QPKB01000007.1, from coordinate 26,414,271 downwards.
ACACACCGATGCAACCAATATCAACGTGAAACCCTCAGCTATACAAATCCTCAGTGAGATCTTCAAATCTGCAATTGTAAATTCCTCATGGAATCCTCATCTATTACAAAACATGTGTTGGGATAACTTCGTAAGATGTAAGAGGCAAGGATAAATGAAGCAAGTCAGGTCAAATCTCAATCCACATGGGACACCCAATTCAAATTTGAATCTCTTTAGAAACTTTTAGTGTCTATTTTCTTGTGTGTTAAAGTAATTGAGTTGTGTAAGGACTTCTACTAAGTAATCTTTTTTATATTAGTTAAGTAGGATAGATGGTTAGGATTAAAAATAGATTACTTAATGGCCCAACACCATGTGCACCGGATAAGACCTCAGGTTTGTATTTCTACATACACCCCAAAACTATGATTCTTCAGTCAATGAAACTCTCTGTAGCCTCTGTAGCACAGTTGAAGGTGTTCATTGTCCTTGTCCCAACCTCACAAGGTTCCATATTCAAGTCATATTACCTATCCATAGAGAAAAACTTCTTGCATTCTCTCTTTAGTGATGGCGGCCATCCCATCAGACATATTAAGATTTTAAGCCACATGCAAGAGATTCATAGTTACTTTGGCTGCAATCTTCCAATATTTTCAAAAGCTACTAATGCTAAGAAAAATTTGTTCAAGTGTTCATAATGTGAACAGCCCTAATAACAAACAGTATAGTTGTGACTTGTAATATATTCTGAAGATTTGTTATGCCTTAGTTTAATACTCCTGTAAAAAAATCCTAACTATTTCTCTCACACCAGAACTTAGATTTGTCAAAATTTAAATAGAAGCTCCTAAAACACCTCCAAATAGCTTTTCTGTCGTCACTTTACAAACATGCTTTTTGGCAAATGTGTGATTTTGATGAGCTTAAATGCTGGTCATGGGTTGTAATTTCAGTAACTATGTGGTATGATTATGAAAGCAACCAACTTTCATCTGTGCATGTACATTGGAGTTCTGAGTATTGAAGGCTTAGAAATCTGATGACTTTGAGGCATTACGCTCAATTCCACCTTTGTGCTCCTTGGCATGGACCTTGAGCCTTTTAATTTCAGGTCCTTGAATCATCCACTGCCATTGTACCCAGACAAAAATAAATCAATGTTAACCCAAAAGCTTATCTGTTTTCTTGCGTGATGGCATTTATTGCATTTTATTTTGTGTTCAAATGACCATTGTGGCAAAGTTTGCATGCTAAATATTTTTCACAAGTAAACATCCTGAATCCCACTCAATCTGTTTCTTGTTAAACCATTTTTAAGCACACACGGTAAAACTGTTGCCCTGCACTTGTTCAGAAATCAGGACTGGAATAATGTTCTTTGCTCATGCTAGATAAACATATTATCTCATTGAGTCTCTTGTCAATCAATATTTAGGCACAAACTATAGAACTGTTGCCCTGCACTTCTTCAGAAATTAGGACTCGTTGTTCTTTGCTCAAGCCCACCTGAATCGTAGATCCCTCACCACATAAAAAGAGAAAAAGAAAATTTAAACGAAGGTAAGAAGAAATACCTCTAAACGAAAGAGGAAGATCTGATAGATTTAAGGATATTTTTATGACTCTGTTTCTGTTAGTGGGTTAGATGTGTAAGGTTTCAATGCTTGGGTTACTGGCAATGGGGAGGTGTAGGGATTTCTCACTGTCTATCGACATTGCTTAATAAACGAAACCAATACACTAACACATAGAAAGAGAAAGACAAATCTTATTACTGTTTCAAACGAAACCAACATCAAAAGAAACCAACATAGAAAAACAGCAGGTTTCAGATAAAAATGAGAAAGCACTTACCTCAAAAGCAGGTTTCCCCTTCTCTACTTCTTTTTCCTTCTTCTTCTTGTTGTCACCTCTTTGAGGGAAGGGTTTTCTTCTCTTTCTTCTTCTTGCAGGGTGAAGATTTCTCAGAACCTTAACAAGAAGAACATCAATGTACATGATTCGTATGCATCTCCAAAAGAAATTTTGCACATAAACAAAACCAGAGATTTTCAGAGAAAGAAGGGAAAACTAGATTACCTCTTGGATTTTGAAATCTGAAGAAGATAAAGAGATCCTCTGCAAAAGAAACTCGTTGAGAGAAATGAAAGAGATTAGAGAGAGAGATTTCGTTGAAAGAAATGAAAGAGAATGAGTTGCGATGTGGTTATGTTAAGTCCAATATGCGATTTTTCATTTCGTCGCCCAATATTGCCAAAAAATGACCCGCGAAGACGACCCGCGCCACTGCAAATTTGATATGTTCTGTGACGAAATAATTTCGTCGCAGATTAATTTTAAGAAATTTTTCGGCGACTTGCTTTTGTCGCGAAAAATTCTTAATAAACATAAAGTGCAAAATATTTACCGACGAAAATAACACGTCGCCAAATACACAGTTTAGTCGGGAAAACTTCACCTCTAGATGGCGCCAACTCCATTTCTTGGCGCCAAGGATTTTGCGACAATATTTTGCGACAATTCAAAATTATCGTCGCTAAATAATTTGCATTTTTTTTATAGGCGACAAGATGAATATTTCGTCGCTAAAAGCACCATTTAGTGACGAAATTTCAAAACGTCGCAGAATATTTGCCGCGAAAAATCATTTTTGTTGTAGTGGCAAGTGCTATCATCCCTGTACCGCACATGTTTTAACGGAGTGCATGCGGAAATTGGGTCAATGATGCTTCTAGAAAACAATCATTGGTGTACAATTATGTTAGGCATCAATCAAATAAATTTCATACTCATTTGGTTAAACAATGCGTAATACACGAATACCTAGACAACCATCGAAGCACACCAAGCCATATGCTTCGATTTTATTCTCACTAATGGTCATATGAGAGTAGGTTCAAGGGATCCAACATCTAAGGCCCAAACCTAGGTTAACGGTCTCTTTTTCAAAAAGACATGGTCTGAATCATCAATCCAAGTATCTTCCTTACTTTTCCATCTCTGATCGTTATGAAACCTGAGCCATTGGATTCTACGCCTCAAGGGCTTTCCAATAATATATTGAACATAGAAATCCAATGGTCGGATTAAAAGTTACAACTATACGAATCAATCAAATTCTGCCACGATACGCCATCCGATCAATCGAACAACGAACAGTAACCCCGCTTTGGGATTCTGCCATCTTCTTCATGCGGCCATTCCAATGGCTAAACCTGCACAATTGAGCCTTCTTGCTCCACCATCAATTGCATTCATCATAGTAATATGTTATTTAACAAATAAACCAATTAGGCCAAACCAACCAAATCCTAATCTAACATTCTAATACCAATCAATATTACAAACAAGCTTTGAATTTGGGTATTCTAGCATATAATCATCATCAATCAAAACCATACATACATAATTAATCATACAATGCATATCTACTTGCCCTAAAGAAGAAGAAGATGAAATTGGGGAAGAAATGGAGGAGAACAACCATTCTATGCAAAATGCTACTGATCTACCCACAAAGTTTCCAAACAAAACCTAGAACACGAAGGAAAAGAAAGAATAACGGGAAAATCATGTACAAGCCTAAATCTAGCAGATGGAAGAAAGATTGGGAAAGTTGATGATAATGAAAGTCCGGGATCTGAATCCTAGAGGGGGAGTGAATAGGGTGAGCTAGAATTTAGTGACCAATTATGTCCAATTTAACTTCTTTAAATTAACTAGTCACAAGTGATAATTAAGAAACTAAGTGCGGAAGCTTAAAAACACAATCATCACAAAGCACACACTATAACACACATTTATAGTGGTTTGGCCTCAATGCCTCCATCCACTACCAGCTTGTGATCCTACACCCCATCGGATTTCCACTATCTATGCTTTTCAATAGGCTAAGCAATAACCTTTACAATATGCTTTTCTAAGGCTAAGCAATAACCTCACAATATGCTTTTTTAGGCTAAGCAGTAACCTTATAATGTACTTTTCTAGGTTAAGCAATAACCTTACAAGTCTAAAGTTTTGGTCTCTCAATTGTGCCTAGGAAACACTCAAAGAGATACAATTAAAACTTTAATTACAATGCCTCTTGATTAGGCGGATATGAAATTGAAAAACAAACTCACACAATACTCTATGTAATGCAAAGATGAATGCTCATGGTGTTTGTGCGAAAACTTCAGTCGAGTTTAAAAAGTAAGGTCAATGAATATATGCTCAAAGCATTTAAAGTTTAAAGCATGCAAATAGATTTGGTTGAAGTGAAATGCAAATCACATGTATAAAAACTAACTTGCTGATGACATGAAAATCCAAATCTCACAAGTTGCATGAAACTATTTAAGAGTAAACATGTGATGCATGAATAATGTTGTTTTCAAAAACAACTAGTTTAACTATTGTTCTTATGTGATTGAAAACGATATATGTAGATTCAACCAAGTAAATGATTCATGCTATAAAAGAAATCAAAGATTTTCGCAAAGCATGATTTATGAAATTTAAAACAACCTTTGTTTGAATCAAGGTGAAGAATCCAATACAACTTAGATCAAGGATAAAATATATGTAATAGATTCAACACATCATAGTTTTCATGCTAAATTCATCTACCAATAATTTAAACAAAGCATGTAACTTCTGATTAGGAAAAGTAACGCTTACTTAGTGGTTTAACTCAATGGAACCAAGCTTTCGCTTTCCAAATGAGCCCCTATCCTCCCTTAGCTCATTTCCTTTTGCTTGGACTTAATTCCCTCTAGGAGTGCCTCAAAAGTTGCTCAATAGCCCAAGAGGGAGCTCATTTCATAGAAAAAGAGAGTTCCAACGGCTCTCAGTTCGACCAACATTCGGCTAGTTCAGGTACCTACTTTTTCCAACGGCTAGTTCAACGGTATATTTTTGAAAATATGCTTTTAGCAGGGGCCGTGGCCGCCGATAAATGTGATATATTGGGCAGAGGTAAAAGTCCGATTTTCCCGAAAATTGCATTTTTCAAAGATTTCACCTATGGGGACCTAGCTAGGGCCATGGGATCATACCTGGATACATGTTTAAATCAATCTAAGGTGTTTTAAAATATGAACCTAAATTGCCTAAGTCAATTTGAAAGTTTTAAAACCATAGGCTTGCATAATTCAAGAATCTTCTTTTCAAACTTAATGCATCCAAGTTTAAAATCCAAAACATGCATGTAACATGATTTTTAAAAGTCTTAAAAATAATGCATATGAAAAATCAAGATTTCGAGTTTTTCAAAATCAATGCTCATGTGAAAATTCAAATGATGATAACATGATAACGCATTCATCAAATTGCAATACACAAAATCCCTAATAGATAGGAAAAGCTTACCAAACTTAGATCAATGGAGGGAGACGATCGAAAGGAAGAAGATGGGCGGTTTGGATAGTTGGGTTGGGCTCCCTTTGACTGATATCCGGGCTTAAGAAGATGAAGAAAGGGGAGAAGGTTGCTAACTTCTTTTGGTTACAGAAAATGAATGTACGAAGATATTAGGGTAATCGTAGGTTAAAGGAGATGGGAAACGGAAAATGACAAGTTTACCCCTTAATATGTAGGTTTGGGAAGAAATGGATTATATGAGGGGTTTTTGTTCCTCGGATCGCAATGAGCCAAGAGACAAAAATGATCTACACGACGAGACCTTTCCAAAGAGCACAAAAATCATGAAGATTGGAATTTTTGAAAAAGTTCCATATTTTTCCTAAATTGCGAACTACCCCCTGCTAGGGTTAACCGCACTTGGAGTCACACAAAACTTCACAGAAACTATTCTAATAAATAAACAAACTCGCTCATGACCTAAACCCAACTAAATATCTAACAATACAATTAACTATAATATTTGTAATATAAACAGTCAACGGGCCTGTTAATGGGCTTAACTGACTTAGTAAGGTTGGGGACCTTACACACACTCATTTGAACCCTGTAATGGGACCTCTTTCCATCATAACTAAACTAAATTTCTGCCACTTTATCATGCTTAAACACAATTTCCATCAACATTCCCTTTTCCCTTCAAACCATCACAACTAATCCAATTCTTATCATTCCCAACCTACAAAATCGAAAAGGATAAGGGTTGAAACTGAAGAACACAATAGAGTCTCTTTGCTCAATCAATAATAATCAACATGCATAGACTAATAATTGCTCATACTTACCTTAATTTTATACTTTCTAATTCTAATCCTTATCTAGACTCAATTACAAGCAAAAGCCCTAAATTTTCTAGCTCATACCAATCCCCGCAATGGTGAAATGTAAAGGGTGAATTAAATGAGCATTCATGAGATGTAATTAGATTCCTACAACCCATTCTAAGAATGGAATAACATTAGGAAGAAGGGAACTTACCACAAGAAGAGATCATTGATGAATTGAGGAGATGATTGGAATGAGAACTTGAGGAAGATGAAGTTGATGAAGAAGATGAAGATGGAATCAACCAAGCCCACATCCAAAGCCTCCTGTTCTTGTTTTGGTAGGAATTGAGAAGGAAGAGATGACGGAGATGAAAGAAGAGAACCTCATTTGAGGGGAGATGAGAAAATGGCCATTTGAAATGAGGAGAGGGGTCTTAAGTTTAATGGAATTCTAGACTTTGCATGCAAGTCCCTGTACTAAAAGGGAATTTGGAAAAAGGGCTTTCGGTTGAATAGGGCCTGCACATGGGTTAAGGTGGGTCTGATTAGGGTGGGTCTGAACACAAAAATCGAAGGTGACGTAATTTATGCAATGCACATGAAAACCTGTAAAAACTATAAACACATGCATGACCCAAAATTATTCAAAAGGTCATGGTGCTACATGAGTTGACTTAAATCCTCACTGATCTATCTAATCCAACACAAAACCATCCAAAATAAATATTAGACACCTAATCAAATTAACTTAGGTGTTAATCACACGTAAGTCTGGTTAGAGTCATTTTCGAGGAGGGCAGCTTCATTCCGGCGTTGAAAGAAGACTGGAGAATGGTTGTCAAACTGGTCGAGTGGAAGAAGAAGAAAGAAAGAAAACAAGAAAGTAACCAGCTTCCCAGCAAGTTCGATGCAATTTCTTGGCAATTTCATCAGGGAAATTTGCCCTGTGACTCCGACATGATAAAGTCGACGGCCAGGGCCTTCTTTCTGCCGCAGAGCACAATATTTTGAATATGCCAGAAGAGATGGCTGAGCCTGTGGCTGTCGTAGCTTCATCTGAACAAGAAGCAGTACGGGCAGATGATCCTCCTCCCACTGCGGACCACATCCCACCAAACGGACCAGCTACAGCAGATCATGGACCTCCTCCTATTACTGACCATCACATCCAACGACCGCATGGACCAGTAGGGGCAGATGAATCTTTTCACCCAGCCGATGACACCCAGCACATGAGATCACCAGCAGCTCTATCTCTTCATCAGCTCAGATCACCTGCATCTCCCTCTCTTCATCGGCTCAGATCACCAGCTGCTCCATCTCTTCATCCTATGTCAAAAGAGGCCAAAGATCAGGAGCTTCTCAAGCCAGCTTTCAAAGTTGCATTACTTATATCTGCAAGTTCCGTTGCACTCATCACCAACTCCCCAGAAACTGACCGAAAGCACAAGGAGCTGAGCGATGCCTATTTTATTTCAGCTCTCATCACTTTCGTCTTTGCCTACCTAATAATTGTAATTTATCTTATGAGTTGGGAGCTGCACATACCCACATCGGTGGTGAGATTTCTCATGTGGGTTGCTTTAGGCCTCTTTCCAGCTCCTATATTCCTGGGTGCATTCCTTGCGATGCACAACTAGATCGATATCTTCCTTGGACTTTTCTCCCACACCAGTTGGATCTCTCAAGGGCACAACCCCTTAAAGCCTCCAATCAAGACCGAATGAGGCTTTCTTGTTCTTCGTAGATTTTACAAGATTTCAGTAAGAATCATTTTCCTTTTTGTGGGTGGTTTTTTTGGGGCTTTGATGTACATGGAAAATAGAAAAAAAGAAGTTTAAGGGATTTCTTTTCTTTTCCCTGACACGGGTAAGCTTGTGATTCTTCTTTGTGGATTTGGGAGTGTTTTGGTTGCAGGAAGACTAGGATTGGCCAAGATGACACTGGTTGGTATTTTAGGGTTTTGGGTTTTCAGTGTTGTAGGAATTGGAAGTAGATACTTCATTCACTGCCGTTGTGATGCAGATGAGAAAATTAAAGCTAAACTAAAAAGTCGTTTCCAATCAGAGGAGTGTCCAATGTCAAGTGGGTGCCATTAATTCTTTCTATTACTTTATCTCTTCAATCTTAAGAAGGTTTTTATTTTCTACATTTAAATGTGTTTTTCATTCCTTGAATTTCTTTTTAGTTGTTAGCTTTCATACCAGTAAGTTTTTATCTTATTGTTTTAGAAGTTTCATTTCTATGTAGAAATGCTATCTTGTTATTTCCTATTTCTCCCCAGCCAAGAAGCACTAATACTTTTTCCTGTATTCCTCCTACTTCCCTAGTCCTTCAAATCGTTTGAAAAGCAAAGCCACGATTATAAGCGCTTTAGGTTTCTGATAAACAACCATTGTATAGCAGAAGATGACTATTTTTTTTTTTTTCAATTTTCATTTTCTTTTCTAGTAGAAACTCTCAGATTAATTGAAGACCATCAGAAAATAGGAGATTTTGAGATCAAGGGGTATTTGATTGGTAACATTTGGAATTTGAGGCAATCGGAGGAAGTTGGCAGTAGATTCTACATTTTGTGTTGGCCCATGGGCCCATGCGTGCATTTCGAAAAATCACTCTCCCCATAGAATTTTTTTTTTTTATTTCAGAATCTAAAATATGATAATTATTGTCTTTTGATTTCTTCTTCCTCTCCGAGGACAAGCATCACAACAAATGGTGAAGATCCCAAGCTTGGAAATGTAAATCCTTCGTTGCTGTCCACATATTCTATGCTAACCATATGTACCTTAGGTAAAGTGCACCCCAATGATTGCCCCCCCAATTGAATTTCCCCTTATTATTCATTTTGGCTACGACTATGATTAAAGTCAAAGAAGACGAACACAACAAAAGAAAATTAAAAAAAGGTATGAAGGTAGAAAATGTAGTCTACTAATTGTCAGTATTGTTTTGGCCCCATTTTGGTCTGCGAACGCGGTTTGACCCGGGGCTTCCCTTTCATTACTTCTTTCACGACGAGGGAACTGTGTACGCATCAGTCGAAGTGGCGGAACGCCTCCCTAGTGAAAGGGGGAGCTTCTGCACCTCTCTCCAAGAGATACAATTTGGTATCTGAATCGGCTGAAGGAGAGTGAAGAGGCGGCTACTCTCCCAGCCCAGCCCACTGAAGGAAAGCCTCTTATCTCCCCGATCTCCAGGCCCAAAAAAGAGATTTGAATTTTCCACGTTCTTAGCCGACTCAAGCTTCATCCAGCAGCTTTTTCCCTTGGAACAGCTCAAGCTTCCATAATAAAATGTTTTGGCCAACTCAAAATTTTGGCCAAGCTTTTAGGAATTACGTTTTGAAAAAATATAAAAATAATATATCTATAGAAAAATAAAAAGAAAACAATAAATATGGATTTAATCCATTATAGTAAAACTTTTTGGAATTGAATTTTGGAAAAACATAAGAAACATGAAGTGTGTGTATATATATATATAAAATTAAAGAAATAGAAGTAATAATTAATTATATAAAATATCATATCGGCGGCCGAAATCCTAATTGCACGAAATCCAAAATTTCAGCCCAAATTCGCCGAAATCTAAATTGAAAAGTCTTATGCAAAATTCCCTTCCAGTCACTTCACACACAAAAAAAAAAAAAAAAAAAAAAACTCGTCATTTTGACTAACCAAAAATTTCGATCATGTTGGCGAAACCGTGTGAAATTAATAGATACGAGAAGCCCACGTTAGGTGGTTGTTTGTGCTGTGTATTTTATCAAAGGTACCAACGGGGACGAAACCCATGTGAATGATTGCACATTTGCACCCCTTCAAAATTTAGGATATTAGTCAAGTATTTTCGCTGGGTGTCTAGACACGACCACATTCTCACTGTTCAGAGGGTCCCACTAGAATTACAAAGGTATTAAGATAATAACTATGTAACTGTTGAACGAGTTTTTATCTGACTTTTACACATTTCATCCTATAACCATGATTGGTGTTATTTTCATAGAACATCATTCAACACATATTTCGTGGAAAAATAATGATAGTCTGAACAAAGGATGTTAAAAGTTCTATTTTATTGTTTTAGAAGTTCTGTTCCCATATGTGAATTCTATCTTGTTTATTTGATAATTTTTTCACAAGATAAAACACAATCCGATACTTTTGCTCGAATTTCTTCATCCTCAACATAAGGGCTGTTTATTTGTAAGAATTATGGGAATACTTTTATCAGAAGATTATGAGAATTCCAATTGTTGCCCCACAAAAGTAGAATTCCAAATGAATAACTCCCCTCAAACATTTGAAATGTTGGAATCTTACGAATTTACAAGACTAAAAGCGCCTTGTCATGTGGCTTACAATATTTTTGATTTCTTACATCAAACAAAATATTTAAAATATATAGAAATAGAATATCAGATCATGTAAGAAATTCTAACAAGCCAGACGAAAATCTAACAAGCTAAATTAGCTGTCAGAAATACATTGAAACAAACAGGTCCTACCTCCGGGTTGTTTTGCTTGTCTCGGTGTGGCTTTGGTCACATGGAGAATTTTTTCTTCTTTTTTCTTTTTTGGGTAAGAATCATGGAGAATCTAATATTTCAAAACGACAGGTGCAGAAGTCAAGGTCCTCAGTCGTCTCACCATGAATTGATGTGATCAGTAGAAAGTGGAGGACATCACGTGTTGAATTTTATGCTGAAAAGGTTGTCTCTCTCCGATATATATTTTTATATTTTTTAAGATAAGCTGTATTTTTTTGTGTCGTGATGGATTTTGAGTATTTTATGATGTCGGTTTGTTAATAAATGACCATTGTGTGGATTTTGTTGTAAAAAAAAAAAAAAAAAAAAAAAGAAGGTAGTATTGCCTTCGCAAGCCGCCTGAATCTATGTGAATTCGGGGTGGCAAAATCTGACTCCTTTTGCCAACCCCAACCCGTATTCAACCCGTACTTGACCTGCATGACTCGATCCAACTCTTATACGGGTTGGTCTAGGTCAAATGAATTTGACCCACTATAAAAAGAGTTGGGTTTAGGTTTACTCATGTACCCTGGCTAACCTGAGTAGCGAGTTGGGTATGGGTTTCCCCAGCAAATGCTGCTTTTGGCCAATGGAAATAAATGAACATGCAAGAGAGAGAAGAGATGGGAAAGGGAAGAAGAAAATGCCTTTTTCAATAGTTGTACAGGCGGTCATCTCCTCAACGTTTGGTAGGATTCACTCCCGTATCAATTGAGTCTCTCAATGGATCCGAACTCCAATTTCCTTCGTATGGCTAGGATATCAACGGAGTCTCCTCTTGCTTGGCATTGCATTACATGGACGGTTACTCTTGTTTATCTTGCTGGGATTTTACATTATTACTCAACTCTCGTATTACTCATGCTTTACTCCTAGCTTGTAAACTATTATTTTATAATCATGTACTTGTCTTTATTCCCTTTTGAAACATGTTATGAATAATGTATAGTGCTTATCTTCTTGCAAAAACATATTGTTGACCATTTATTCCATGGTGTGCAGAAGACACCTACTACAATTACACCGACCCGGATGCCAAGGCAATCCCAAAGAATCCTCAACCGGGGGAGGAGGACGAGGTACAAGAGTGGGGTGCTGATGACGTAGCTTAGCATCATCACTCTCGGCACTAGTGCGCGTTACATGGGGAAATCTTTCATCGTGCCACCTCATTTCATCTTTTGGGTTTAGATCTTGTGGACTTGTCTATCATATTACTTTATGTCTTTTGTACCGGGACCTAATTTTTGGGATGGTCTTGATGTTTATGAACTTTATATGTTTATCTTTTGAAATTAGAATATATATAATGGGATGAAAGACGTACTTACCTTGGTATTTCTACATGTTTAATGTTGTATTTACCGAACAAGTCCCGTTGATTATTTGTTAATGAGGCTCAACTACACAATCCTCACAGGATCAGAAGAAACATGGGAGGTAGCAGAATCAGAAGTTGCCATAAAAGCAATAAACTTCCTCTTGCCAGTGGCAGGCTTGTTAGACTCAAGATTTTCACCATTCTTATCAAAAGTCTCTTCTTCCCAAATAGTATTCAAAGCCTTCTTTTTAAATTTTTTGTTTCCGTAGTCACTAGTAATGTGTCCATAGACTTGACACTCATAGTATTGAATCCCTTTAAAAGATTTCTTCTTTCCAGAATTTTTAGGGATTGTCACATTGGTTTTCTTTCCCTTCATAAAAAACTTAAATTGCTTCATGAACTGTACAGCAACTTGGGGATCAATGTCCTTGGAATTTGAATAAGAATCGCTTGCAGCTTTCTTGTATGATTCCTTGGATGCTTTCAAAGCAATACATTTAGAAGGTGTCTTCCATTAGACCTCATGTTTGCTTTAAAAGTTTGTAGGTTGCCCACCAACTCATCAACTTTCAAAGTATTGAGGTTTTTATTCTCCTCTATGGCTACAACCTTTCCATCTAACCTTTCTGGAGGAGACCTCAAAATCTTTTTAACAATTTTGACCAATTTTTTTTATTAGTACCAGTCTTGATCCAATGGGAGTGGTGAAGTTATTGGTTGTGGTCTAAACCTAGTTTGACTGGCCAGTCTTAGAAGAAGGTTCTGGGTTCGACCTTTTTAATTCTGGTTGGGTTTTGGTCGACATTTTACACTAATAAATGATTTGTCCATTACATGTTACCTCAATGGCTCAACTCCCTACCTCCTAGAATCTCAAGCCATATCCATTTTTTTTTTTCAAAATGATACATTTTAATTCTGGGCTATGAAAAGCTTTTATTTATTATTCAATTCAAGTTTAGACACTTCAAGCACTTCGGCGGCCACTTAATACGGTTAATGACCCATTTTTATGACAAGTTAATGTGGTTAATTATCCATTATTATGGGTAGCCCAATCAGAATCCAAGGATTGGGGGTTACAAGCCAATGCAATTATGGAATTAAACCATGTAACTCCTCCCATCATGAAGTTTAAATGCAAATAAAGGCCCATTATTCTCCAACGGCCAATCAAAACTCAAGAAAATGAGTAACAAAAAAATATAAATTAAAAAAAATTGTAACTCCTTCCATCATGAATCATTAATGCAATTAATATATTTAAAGCCCATAAACTCCCCCCATGGCCACCAAAAGCCTATAAAAGGAGGAAATTTCCACCATTCCAAGGCATGATGTGCAAATCCCACAAAAAATTCTACATCGTTGCTACGACGCTCCAACGACGATCTCTCCTCCATTGAAGAAGTTTTGCAACGACCACTACTACAAGGTGATTGAAAACCCTTGGGGGGTCACCCCCTAAAGGCCCTCCCTTTCTATCTCCATGGCTTAGGAGCGGCTTTTCAGCTCATCTACTTAGATTTTAATTAGATATACGATCTCTTCTTGATCCTTATTTTCAAAAAATCTGATGTTCAAGACGAGCCAAGAGAATTAAAAGCATGCATCATCTATTATCATCTAAAGGATGACGGCAAAGCCCAAACATGACTTGCGACTAAAAATCTAAAAGAGTCCCCGCAAGCTTCTGTGAATTCAGATTTCCTTTTCTTTCTTCTCATTGTATTTGTATTTTTAAAAGAGATACAAAAAACACAAGTCATGTCTTTTTTTTATGAGAATTGTAAATCGCTTTTCACGGCAAACAAATAAAACTCGCCTTTCATGGGTATCCAAATCTAAATTATATCTCTTTTCTTAACACATGTGCAATGAAAGATAGAAAAAGTTTATTTTTTTTCTACTTGATTAGGTGGATCAATGGACCACTGCTTATATTCTTGAGTAGAATAGAAAATTTGGCATACCAGTACACAAAAAAATCGATGTTGTTCACTTGTCTCTGGTCACGACAGGGTTGGACCCCACGGTTTCCCACATCCGCTGACCTCGGTAATCCCACGAACATAGCGAGCCATCAACTCTTTGCTTTTGGATTTGGGTCAAAAGGTCCAAGGGCCTTATTGGGTGGTTTACTTGGGACCCAATGTTGTTAGAGCTAGTTCCTTATAAATACTCTCCAAGGTTATTCTTTGTAAGCGAGCAAGCAAGGGGAACGCAGAGAGCATTGTAAAGGTAGAGGCTATGAGAGCAAGATTGAGATCTGTGGGGAGAGGGTAGGCTAAATGTTAGAGGGTTTGGAATCTTCATAATAAGTTGCCCAATTTCCTACATAGTGAAATCGAGCGGATACGCTCATAGCCCTGCGGACGTAGGCAATTGCCGAACTACATAAATCTGTGTGTTGATTGATTATGCATATTCATGCACTCTATAACACCATAGGAGAGAGAGCTCTCTCCTCTCACTCAGAGTCTAGGGTTCCAATTACATCAATTTATAATCTCTGCTTTCTCGGCCCCCAAGAGAGCTTTGGTACAATGACCAAAATACCCTTGGCCCTGAACCTAGTCATTGGCCAGCCCAATGAACCAATCTGGTCAAATCAGAAAACAAAACATAAACCCAACATTTGCAATTGCTAAAAATAAAGAAATCACACGCAGTGTACAAAAGATACAACCTCACACCCTCAAGATCTCCAAAACCAATACCAGTGGACCCCTTTTTATAACAACTACAAATTATATATTATAGCCACAAAAGCCACAATGGACCCAAACATCACTACCTAACCACCTACAAAAGGCCCTCAAAAATTAAAAAGAAAAATCTACCTAAAAAACCAAAAAAAAGAACGCCCTATCGGCCGCTGATACAAATCACAAAAATAAAATCCAATATAATAAAGAGAAACTCACCACCCTAACATGTCCGAAACCTATTTCAGAAAATACCTCAGAGCCCCTCTCTAGAATTGCTACTGATCAAAACTGTGGATCTCAATTCACGACAAACTTGACCACACCCATTGACTATCACCAAAAACCAACTCATAGGCCAAAAGCTCATCTCAGAAAAGCCATTACACACCCACACCCACCTTAATTATGTTCTCGTATTAGAAAAAGAACGGTTTTCTGCAAAATTCAGTTTAGGAATTAAGAGTGCTTGAAAGAGAGTTTCGATTTTGGTTTGAAATGTAATTAAGGTATAATTATTATTGCGAATCTTGTCGTTAAGCTATGATTATTATACGTAATTAAGTTATATAGCGGTTCTTGATTTGCTATGATTATTACATGTAATTAAGCTATATGAAAGTTTTGGCTTTCAATCAAAAGTATTATGACTTCATTAATTTCAAGTCAACATTATGGAAGATGGTCAAAATCTAATCTTCAAAATCGATTGGAAACCAGCTGCTATCATATATTTTATATATATATATATATATATATATAATAATTGTGCATCCATGCAGATCCATGTGGAGTTAGGCCCAACCCGCCTGGACCTACTAGATTTAGGCCAGGGCCAAGCTCAGCCTTAACGAGCCTGAATCAAGATCCACACCTGGACCCAAACCCAATTAAGTTGAGCCCAAAGCCAGAAGAGTCTTGAGTCAGGTGGGACTAAGGACTATGTGGGGCCCAACAGGGAGGTGCGGCTAATTATGAATGCAAGACCAAGAAAATGATCTTTTCTTTATTAAAATGGTTTTTTTTTATTAAGTTCATTTAAATTCGAACTGTCAATTAGAAGTTAATTTTTGATATTTAAGTAGATAAGAATAATTTTCTTTATATGTGGTTGAAATTTGGTTGGGTTCAGATTCTTGCAAAATATTCAATTAGCACTTGCAAAATATTTGCACTCCCCACCAGGAAGAAAAGAAAAAAGGAGAGAAAAAGCAAAACACACTGCATAATTAATAACAGTTGGCCTCTGGTTGAAAATTGGGGCGACTGCTGTTCTTGGACTTGTAGCATGTGCTCATGCGAAGCATTTTCTTTCAGCATCTACTTTTGTTTTGGTGGAACTGGTAGAAGGTTTTAGGTGCTGCCGGTGTTTGTAGGGATTGTTAGTCTGCTTCTTTAGAAGACAAGTCAACAAGGAATGCAGGGATTTTGTGGGGAGAGATGTTTTTTGACATCCTGAAGACAGATCGAATCACCGTGTGAGTTAAGGAAGTTGTGAAAGATGCAAAGAAACTTACAGGAAACTTCCTTATCCAATTTGTTTATAATTTTTTGTGAGAGTGAGACGATCAAGGCAAGTGATGAATAGATGCAATGAAAGTTCCAGGGAACTGACCGTCTCGCTCTCACCAAAGCATTATCATGGTAGGGTTAGAAATGTTTGCTTTTAAACTTTTAAAAGTCCTTTTTTTGTTTTATTGGTCATCTTTCTATGGTTTTTCCTAGGAAAAGTTTTTTTTTTTTTATAAAGCTTTGGGCTAGAGGTACAGGAAGGATCGATCGACAGGCAATCAGGCCTGTGTCTGATACTGATGCCAATTCTACACCACGGCTATGTCTGCCCAAGGAAAAGGTTTTGTCATATATTTGCTTCAACATGAGTTTATCCATTCTCATGTCGGCAACAGTGTAATGTGCATTTACCATTGGTTTTTTAGTTTTTCCTGGCTGGGTTGGTCTATGGCTAGGAGTGATACTGCCAACTTGAAAACCCAGGGATCATACCTAGGCATGTGCGACACCGAGTGCCAACACCACTCAACTATGTAGTTTGTCTAGGCATTGCACTGGGCCAGTATGGAAGGTAAATCAGTCCAAATTACCATGATCTGCTGGTTAGGGCTGCAAGAACGGGTGATCTAATTTAATGAATTATATATATCATGTAGTTTGTAAAGTCTTTGAGGGTTGGCGAACTCATTGGGATATGGCCAAAATAGGGAATTCATGATTGTATCTATAGATTTCTGGACTGCCCGGATCAAAGATTTGAAGATTTCCAGAAAATACACTAGGTGCTCGAGCGCCTGGTTACACCTGCTCGAGCGCACTCCTGGCAGAAACTGATGTGAATCAAAATAATCCATTAAAGCTACAACAAGTGCACAATTGCCTTGTTGAGACAATGGCAATTATAGGTCAATCCCATTAGGAGCACAAATAAATTAAAATTAAAAAAATGAAGTTTTTTTTTTAAATCAAAGATTAGTAAAATTAATTAAGATCCAAGAAGAACTAAAAAAAGTCAGAAACACAAACTAATCAAATATATAAAATAGATCAAAACATCCAGAATCCACTGTGCAAGATAATTAATCAATCCATGCAATTTTTCTACTCTGTCTCAAAATAACTTGATTAGAAACAAATAAATGTTTAGGATCCGAAGGAGTTTTCTTTCACTAAAATCAATTTTTAATATAAAACAAAAGAACTCCTTCACCTCATAAAAAAATAAAAAATCATAAGCATGACTCATCAAATTAAGCATAAACTATCAAAAGATCTCAGCCCTAAGCATAATCTATCAACATAAGCATAAATCATCAAACTACTTTCATTACAAATGAAAACAGAAGTTGCCTAAGGGATGAAGGCAGATCTATTATTCAAAAAAAGCATTCGTTTAAAAGAGACAAAAAAGTAATAGAAAAATAACACAAATTAAATCAAAGATCTACTTAACTTCATCTGTGTGTTCCAATCCAGAAATTTAGCCGATCATTGAAAAGAACCCCATAAGTGATTTCATCAATAGCATCTCCTTTTACAATAGTCTCTCAAAAATCTCTATTCTAAAAATCCTAATTACTGGAACAAGGCTCCAGAATACCCAAAAATAATTCTTAAATTATATTAATTAGGGAAAGAAAAGAGAGAGAGAGTAAGGGTGGACGTCCAAGGGAGGAATGATATCCACGTACACTTCCTTTGGGTTCCTTTTATAGTTATCTTACAGATACATTGAATCCAGACAACTTCTTTACACATTTGATATATCTTCTTTGATAAGGTATATCTCTTATCCCTTTTGAATTTGAATGAGATAGAAGCTTCTAGAAACCTTTGGATGGCTTGACTAATCTTCAGATAGGGTCCGACAAGGGATGTACAGCAATGGATTATCAACGATGTGGATATAATTGTAATCCCGCTAAAAAAAGAACATGAAGATCTACGGGCTCAAAACTTTGTCGATTTAACTCTAATTTACATAATCTCAAGCTCCATGATCATCTACTCTAAATAAAATTTCCAACGATAGCTAAATGTCATCGATTCGACTGTCGGATTGAAAGTTATAGCAATTTTAAGATGAGCTATCCTCAGAAAAATGGGATTAACTTTTGACATTTGATTTGCAATAGAATCTATCTCTGCACAACTTCCATTTTGGAAAAGAGATTAGTTGAGGATGATTCAAACTCTTCTTCTTTTATTCCCATCATAATTGTACTCTTTGAATTATCTATAATTTATTTCAAATCTGCAACTACTATAGACCCTGCCATGTGGGATATTTCATTTGCTTGACCAGTGGCCCCTATGAGAAGTCTTTTACTATAGTTAAGACTCTTCAACTGACATTATAAGTGGACCCTCCCTTGATTGATTTTCATGTGTGTGTGGTGTCCACTTGGTGAATTCTTCAATTTACTTCTTTCAAGCTTCAATTCAGCAATACAAGGTCCAAGATGACTATGTGAGCTTAAAAGTGGGTCCCATTATAGAGGCCTGCAATTCTCATTTTATTTACATTCTAATTCAACTCATCAAATACTGAAGAGCCCATATTATAACGAGACCCATCCGGGCAGCATTCTACTCCAGCTGGGACTTTTCGGAGAAAGGTTGCAAGACAGTCTAAGTTAATGTAGAAAATGTATAAAAAAATCAGGTTCCTAAGTATAAATGCATGAAATGATGGAATTAAATGAATAATTATGCAATTCACCTAATGAAAACCCCAATTCATCCTAAAATGATGCGTAAATATATAAATTGATGGACTCAACACACCCCCCAACCAGCATTTTGCTAGTCCCTTAGCAAAAGTTGCAAGCAAAAAGGTTTGAAGTTCTTTGACCTAATCTAAGAAAAACAAGTAAATATGAAAACAAAACCACTTTTTCTAGTATTCTCGGTTGCATTTAGCATATGCAATAAGCCTTTGAACCCCTAGGTTCCTCCTAGTGGACAAACTGTACCTCACGAGGGTTCGCAGTGAATCTACCTAAAAAATTCATTTACACTAAAAACACAAATAAAGCATAAATAAGAGAAAATTTTCAGAAGGAAATCAAATTATCTCGTATGCCACTTGTTTAATCTAGAAAAATCAAAACTTCAAACTTTTCAAAATTCAGTTCAACTTTCTAAGTTCAAAGATTTTATAAAACTTGTGCGCCTTATGCAAGTGTATACATCAAGTCAATCTTTCAAATGTTCCGCTATGATGTCATGAAAATAGAATTCTACCTCGACTTCTCCATTCTTTTCAAGGTTTAGGAGCTCGTAAGTAAGCTACTACTGACGGCTTTCGCACTATTATTTTTTCAAAGGCCACAAGATGCATCTCTTTTTTTTTTTCTTTTTTTTAGCAAAGGGTTTCATTGGGTGAATTCAGGTTGGGGAGTAAACTCACATCTTAATTATTTCACCTCTTGTCTATTTTTTGTACATCCTATATATTTTATTTTCTTGATTATCATCCTTTTTTTTTTTGGTCCCCAACAATAGGTAGCCATTTTCAATTCGCTCGAGTTAATCCATTAGTTTTGGTTGGCCTAACCATCCCATTGAATCGAGTAGACTTACAAGTCTAAACTATGGAAAGTCATCCTATTGTCCTGAAAAATCTCGAATTCGACATTCATGCATCCTATCCAAAAATCTTGATAGATGTATATGTGTTTCAGTGAGTAATAGAGTTTAGTATTATTTTTACATATTCTAGAAAGATTGAGTATTTATTTTACTCCGTTACAAAAATCTCAAAATTCTAGATTTCCTAGCATCATTGAATTATATCAATTCCTTTGAAAAGTTTCCAAAAAGTATTTTTTTTAAAGAAAAATAAAATAAGCTAAAAAAAATCAAAAGCATGGTCCACCTCGGACCAACATGGGGGTCTTTTAACGTCAGATTCCCAGACAGGTTGCTTACCATGGCAAGGGCTAGTTTTGTCTTTATAGGAATTCGTTCATCTCCCTACTGGTGTAACCCATCTCATACCAGATTTCTTTAGTCATACTCAATGGTTCCAAAACCAATAGTATTCTTTGTAATCTCTCTGCCGAGGGAAAGAAGTAATCGATTACACTTTTTCCCATTTTCTCTCAAAATTGAGTTACAATTTAATTTAGCACAATAGTAGCAACAACCAATCATCTTTGTTCTACGTTTAATGGCCTAGAGACGCTTGCCATCGAACAACAACGATTGTTTAACCTTCTTTTCCTACTCGAAGGCCTTCCTTATTTTCATTATGATGATGAATTTAATGTCGTAAGGGACATCAAGGTTGGACACAAACCAAATGCACTGACGAAAGATGGAAATCATTGGGTTGCCTTCCAAGAAGCGCTGAGTTCAATGTCTTCAGCCGAACAAGAATCAAGAAAACATATATTTTTTTTTGAAAAAAAAAAAGAAAACAAAACTTCTAAACTTAGAAAAACAACCGATTGATCATAAGCCGCACTCACCCCCCAACCTAAACCTTACATTGTCCTCAATGTAATGAATGAAAAATGCAATGGGGAGCACGTGATGGTGATGTAGACTAACCTCTGTAAATGGGATTTTGCAGAAGGATCTCCTCAGTATGTTTATTTTTTAGTTTGAGAAACAGTTTCAACCGCTGACCATTGACTTTAAATATATCTCCATTCTTGGGATTTTCAATTTCCACAGCACCATGAAAGTATACAGTCTTAACAATGAATGGTCCAAACCACTGGGTCTTTAACTTCCTAGGAAATGTGTAACTAGGAGTTTTACCGAAGAACTTTGATACCCGGTTCAAATGATTTTCTAAAGATTGATTTATCATGGTTTAGCTTCATCCTTGTAAATCTTGGCATTTTCATAGGAATCATTCCTAAGTTCTTCCAACTAATTGAGTTGCAATTTGCGTAGATTACCCGTAGTGGATAAATCGAAATTGAATTTCTTGATTGCCCAATAAGCTTTATGTTCCAATTCAACGGGTAAGTGGCAAGCCTTCCCATAGACCAACCTATATATGGACATCCCAATAGGTGTCTTGTAAGTAGTGCGATAGGCCCACAGTGCGTCAATCAATCGCAAAGACCAGTCTTTCCGAGTAGGATTGATCGTCTCTTTCAAAATTTGTTTAATTTGCGTGTTCAAAATTTCTACTTGGCCACTTGTTTGTGGGTGATAAGGTGTAGCAACCTTATGGGTTACATAATATATTTTCAATAAATTCTCAAAGGAACAATTACAAAAATGGGTGCCTCCGTCACTAATGATCGCCCTAGGGGTACCAAATCGAAAAAAGATGTGATGTTTTACAAACTTGATCACCACATGGTGATCATTCCTCTTGGTTGGTATGGCTTGGCCTCTTGTTTGTGGGTGATAAAGTGTAGCAACCTTAAAGGTTTCATAATATCTTTTCAATAAATTCTCAAAGGAACAGTTACAAAAATGGGTGCCTCCGTCACTAATGATTGCCCTAGGGGTACCAAATCGAAAAAAGATGTGATCTTTTACAGACTTGATCACCACATGGTGATCATTCCTCTTGGTTGGCATGGCTTTTACCCATTTGGAAACATAGTCTACAGCCGGCAAAATGTAGAGATTCCAAAAAGAATTTGGAAATGGGCCCATAAAGTCAATTCCCCACACATCAAAAACTTCCACAATAAGTATGGGATTTAGGGGCATCATATCTCTCCTATTGAGCTTGCCAAGCTTTTGGCACATAGCACAATTTGAACAAAAAGTATGACAATCTTTGTAGATTATGGGCCAATAAAATTAACATTGCAAAATTCTTGCGGCGGTCTTTTTCGAACTAAAATAGCCTCCACATGCATGGTCATGGCAGAAGGAAATGACCAGGTAATGGTCATGATTAGGAATGCATCTCCTAATAATCTGGTCCAAAGAATATTTGAAGAGATAAGGGTCAGCCCAAAAAAAGTACGTACTTAACCTCAAATAGAAATTTCGATCGATCTTGTTTTGACCAATGGGCGGGCATCTTCCCTATGACAAGGTAATTGACTATGTCAGTAAACCAGGGGATTTGGGAAATACTCAACAATTGTTCATCTTGAAAGTTTTCATTGAGTGGGAGTTCAATTGATGGCTCTAAAGGTAACCTCGAAAGATGATCTGCTACAACATTCTCACACCTTTTCTTATTTTTAATGTTCATATCAAAGTCTTATAGTAGAAGAATCTGTCAGATTAGCCGAGCTTTTGCATCCTCCTTATAGAGAAGGTATTTCAAGGCTGCATGATCCATATAAATTATGATCTTAGACTCTATCAAGTAAAACCAGAACTTATCCAAAGCAAGAATCATAGCTAGCAATTCTTTTTCAGTGGTGGTGTAATTTAGCTATGCATCATTGAATGTCCTACGTGCATAGTAAATCACATGAGGTAACTTTCTGACCCGCTGACCCAAAACAGCTCCAACGACTGTATCGAATGCATCACACAAAAGTTCAAGTGGCATGGTCCAATCAAGGGGTTAGATTATGGGAGCTGAGGTTAATCATCGAGAAAAAAAAAATATGCATGGCTGGTTAATCTCTCTAGCATCTAGTCCGTGAATAGGAGTGGAAAATGATCTTTCCGAGTGGCTGAATTCAGTTTCCGATAATCTATGCACACTCTCCATCTGGTTTGTACTCTGGTTGGCACCAATTAATTTCCTTCATTTTTCACTACTGTGATCCCTCATTTCTTTGGTACCACTTATACTGGGCTTACCCAAGCACTATCAAATATTGGGTAGAACACGCCTGCATCCAGTAATTTCAAGACTTTTGACCTAAATACTTCCTTCATTAATGGAGATTCAGTCTCCTCTATGGTTCACGAGAAGTTTTTGCATTTTCTTTCAAATAGATTCTATGTTGGACCACAGATGGGCTTAATTATTTCTTTGATGTCTACTATAGACCATCCTATAGCTTCCTTGTACTCACCAAGAATTTTTACGAGATTTTCCTCTTGGATTGAGACCAAATCTAAAGCTATAATGACGGGAAGGGTTTCTGATTGACCTAAGAATATATATTTCAATGTATCTGGCAGCTGCTTGAGTTCTAACTTAAATAGCTCTACAATAGATGGGACAGGTGAGGAGGCAGATGGGGTCAGAATTTCATGCTTCGGTTTCCACCTAGTGTAGTCCATGATTGGGCTTGAATTCAACAAAGCATTCACTTCCTCAATGTGTCCATCTATGTCAAACTCAGTTCCAAAATGTGCAAGACAAGCTTCTAATGGATCCTCAAGATTTAAATGGGGCATGTGATTTTCACCAATTCATGAATATAACTGACTTCAAATACCCCCGTCATCCTCATTTGGAGGTTGCCTACTAACATTAAAAATATTCAGTTGAAGGTCCCAAATGAACTTTGTATCACTCCATTCCTATAATTGATCAAAGCATTTGAGCTAGCTAAGAATGGTCTCCCTAAGATTACTGATATTTGGGTTCAGTTCCTGGTGCTTGTTTGGTATCCAAAACAATAAAATTCACAGGAAACACAAAGTTTCCGACTTTGATCAGAAAGTCTTTGACTACTCCCTTGGGGTATTGAATTGATGCATCTGCCAATTGCAGGGTCGCATGAGTCTTTTTCAACTCCCCCAAACCTAATTCTTCATAAACAAAGAACGGAAGAAGGTTCACACTCGCACCCAAGTCTACTAAAGCTTGCTCTATGTGATGGTACCATAACTGGTATGAAATGGTAGGATGCCTCGGGTCCTTGTATTTGATCGAGGTTGGACAGGAAATGATCGAGCTAGCTTGCTGAGCTAGAAAAGGTTTCGTAGGTACATTTGTAGTTCTTTTGAAGGTACAAAGATCCTTCAAAAAATTTGCGTAGGCTGGAACCTGTTGGATAGCATCAAGTAGTGGGATGTTGATTCTCACTTGTTTAGACACTTTTAGCATTTTACCCAACTAGGCAGTTGACTTAGCCTGGCCTAGCCTCTAGGGGTATGGTGCCTTGGGAATGTAAGTCTTAGAAAATGGCTCACTATGTGATGGATTAGCTATGATTGGGTTTTCTTTGACTGGCTCATATTCTACCATATGTTTAGTATTCACAGTTTGTTCCTCAGTTTCCACAGCCTCACTTTTTTCTTCCTTAGGTTCCTGGTCAACACTTTATAAGCAATCCGATCAACCTAGTTGTAAATCACGAATCCATCAGCTAATTAATAGTATATGCATGCATCATAAATTATTTTCATCTGAAGTCTAGTGGTTTTATCATATTTTACAACTAGCCAAGGATTATGTATCTCTTGTCCTCGTTGGATTTGACCATTGGTCGGGCCCACTTGCATTAGCAACGTGTCATTTGCGTGCCACTCCGTGCCAATGTCCGCTTCTCTTGCCTGCGTCAACGCATGACGTTACCCTGGCATCACTCAACCTGTAGGTGCGTCTCTGTCCTCTGCACCTGGGCTTCTGAACCAGGTCGGGTTAAACTCGGGTGGGGTCCGCCCGACCTGACCTGCACTATGCAGGTGAAAAAGGAGGTGAGAGTTCCTCTAATCCTCTCTTCCCCTAGCGCGTCCTACGGCGAAGCATATGGCAGCGACAGGCGGGCACCTAGGCATGTCAAATGGGCCATGCTGGGCCGGCAATGCCCGCCCAAATCACGGCCCGCCAAGAGATTTTCGTGGCATGGCATAGCCTGCGACGGGCCGTGCCTAGAGCGTGCTCAACGTGCCACTATAAAAAAATTTCCGATTGATTTTTTTTTGCTTAAAATTATAAATTAGAACATAAGTATGGAGAATGACAAAGATATTTAAGTGGTTCGGTCAAACCCAACCTACTTCATTGAGAAGAGAACCATTTGGATCTCAACTTCTTAAAGGTTTGTAAATAGGATTACCTTCAAAACCTTACAATCTTTTTAGAGAATAAATATAAAAAAGAATAAAAAACTTCTATAATTTACAAATTACAATGAAGGACAAGTAAATAAATCAGATTTGCAGTCCACTAATGTACTCTGCTGGATCATAATATTTCATTGCTGTCAACTCTTGCTCTTATCTGCCAAATACCAGTCTCGTAGGCAAATACAACACTCCACCATTTCTTTAGTTAGATTTGTTCTTTTTTCATCCACCACACATCCACCTGTACTAAAAGCCTATTCTGATGCTACATAAGACATTGGAATAGTCAATAGATCACGAGCCATGGCGGCTAACACCGGATAAATATTTTCTTGTTGCTTCCACTAGGCTGAAATGTGAAAACTAGATGCATGTTGCACCCGTATTACATCGACGTCAAGATGCGAGGATAACTTCGTCACTGTATTGCTTAAGCTTGAGCTAGATGCCAAGCCCGTGGACAGGAAAGAATTCCACACATCCCACACAGCTTCATCTATTTGCTGGACTTTTGAAGGGGTCATACTAACCCCAGTTGTCCCATTTGCTAATAATAAAATTGAAAAAGTGCTTGTAATTTAGCACTTATATTTGAAAAACTATTTAAATTTTGATAATTCATATTTTTATTTATTCCATCAATGAAAAACTCTACACCACTTAATTTTAACCTAGGATCAAATACAGCAGCTAAAGAAAATATCATTTGAGCATTTTTCCAATATTTATTAAATTTTTCTTCCATGTTTCTAATAATGTTATTGAGTAAAAAATGATTTCTAAATCTATTGAGTTGTAAAGTAATTTGAAAAAGCTTCATTAGATGTGGGATGATATATCCCAGAGAAAAATAATTTTGGAAGTATAAAAAGATTCTAATAGATCTCTTATATGAGTACACTGATAAGGAAAGTCATAAGTCAAAGGAGGAACACTACATGATTCTCTGCATTCTATATATATTGACGCGATGTGCTTATCTGCAATGCTTGCTGACATGGAGTTGAAGGAGATGGGCCCTCTGATAGTGCTAACGGTGATGAAGCCACTAATGATGAAGTGCCTTGTCCCTCCTTTGATTTATGACTTTCCTTATCACACACAACTTCCAATGTTCATCACTCATCAACAAATGTTGTGCATAAAAAGCACAAAATTCATTCAAAACTGTTTTCCAGTCAATTGCCTTGTTTAACAAATCATACATAAAATTCCATATATGTTCTACCTCTTTCGGTATTTTTATAGCTGATATGCTTTGCCTCGTACATATCTGGGTATATAATTGTCTTCTTTGTGCGGAGCAGGAAATAAATTTAGCATTATGTTTAATAGCAACTGTGTAACTTACAATATGCTTTAAACCAACCTGTGCAATGAGATTTAAGATGTGGCATACACATCTGTTTTAAAAGATAGAGCATCTATCAAAGTTGCAAGTGGCATCTGCAATCTCATTAGTTCAATAGTCACTGTATTATTACTGACGTTATCTAAAGTTATAGATATAACTTTTTTCTTAATATTATATTCATCTAGCGTTTCCGAATAAAGGTACTTATTCTAGTGCCACTGTATGGCCATTCAAGACAGTTAAAACTAATAATTCGTTTATTAATAATGAATTTTGCGTCTATATTATGTGCAGTAATACAAAAATAACTATCATTTCCTTTAGAAGTCCATATATCTATAGTTGTGGCTATTCTAACAGATATTTCTACAAGGTAATTTTTAATATTTGTCTTATCTTCCTACCAGAGTCTAATAGCATCATTTCTAACTATATTTCTTGAAATACTATGAAATGTTGACAGTATTTTTAGACCCATTCTTCAAAAAACTCATTTTCAACAAAAGAAAATGGCAATTCGAATAACACAATTATTTTAACAAGATTTTGTCTAGCACTTTGTGCATTAAAAGAAAAAAGACCCAAACTACTACTACAACTACTACCACAGCTAGTAGAATTTTGGGTCTATGAACCAGGCCCCCCGCCCCTGCTGCATCTGTCGGCTTATGTAAGGCTCAACATTTTTGCCTATGTCTTACTCCCTTTTGATTCGGCACCATAAATCTTACTATAAAATTTATATTTTACCTTTTGGACTTTCTTTCTGTCTTCAACAGCTTCAAACGTTTCATATATATCCCAGACTTTTAAAGTTCTGTTCCTCTTGGATGGTTTACGAGAACTACTAGGAAAGGGAGCTGGTAAATCACCTACTTCATCTTCTAATTCAATAAAATCTTCTTCTCCCCCTAAATTAACAGAAGAAGATTCCATGGGAAATCTTCTAGAAGATCCCCCAGCCATATACTAAAAAAATAGTAATAGTAACACTAATAGCCTTCTTTTTGTGATAATTAATATAAGAAAGGGGGGGAAATGAAAGTTAATATAATATATAATAAACTGATAAAAATGGAACCTCAAATTTAAATTATATAAATACCTCCAAATTTTTTAAGGCCCCTTCAATCTTGTCTCTTGATGACTTGATCTTTGGCCCTCCAAAAACTTCATAGAGAGAGTGAAAGATTTGAGTGCTTTGAGAGAAAGCTATAGAATATATAAAGAGTGAGAGAATTGTATAAATTGGTGAGAAATGAGAATGAGAGGGTTAGAGTATTTATAGACTTTGTAAAATTAAAAAGGGCATAAAATACCCCTTACATGACCGTTTTATGGCTGTTGGGGGGTAAAATGGACAATTTACAAAAAAAAAAAAATAGTCGTTTTTTGCCGTTGGATAAGCCAGGCGGGCCGTGCTGAAATTGGTTGGCCGTGCTCATTCCCTCGGCCAATGGCACGCGTCGTGCCATGCCTTGGGTCGCTGACTGGCTGGCCGGGCCGTGCTAAAATGGGCCGGCCCAGCCCATTTGACATCTTTATAAGCACCTCTCTTGCCGCACAAAGGGAGGAGGCAGAGCCTTTTGCTCTCTCTTACTTCCCATGTGAGAGACATGAGTAACATCAAAGGGAAAGAAAGCCTCATTTCCTACAAAGAAAGGGACAAAACAAAAAACGAGAAAAAATTGTATTTCCTTTTTCTTCCTTAGTCGTGAGCAAAGGAAAAAAAAGGATTTTTTATGTACGGTAACTTAAACTCATCGATAACTCCCCCTTGTTACCAAAGTGAGTAATTTTACGTACATGTTCTTTGTACCATCCGTACCCCTATGCAGGCCAAAAGGCATTTTTTTCATTTGCGATATCCAACAATTGTTGCGATATCGCAATTTATATTGCGATACTGCAATTTAATAAATTGCGAAGGCGCAACTAGAAAAACCCCTTTTCATCATTTCGTCCCACCCTGTTTCAACTATTCCTCATTTTAACATGCTGTAACTCTTTCTCTCAGCCGATTTCATGCTCCTCCTCCATCGCCAACCTATTTGCAAATACACAAGGCCCCCAACATCCGTTCGACATCGACGAATCATCATCGTCTCCATTGCCTCCATCGACTAGGGATTTTGGCATCCATTGTTTCAAACTCTGGGCGTTTCCAAGCTTGGTATTGTTGTAGTCACCTTTGCTGAACCTGGTAATCCTTCTTCCCTCTCTTTTAGCGATATTCCAGTCTTCTCTTTCCTTTACCTCCTTTTCTCTCTATTTATCTCTCTTTATGGTTTTAAAAAACCCTAAATGCTCTTGAACCCTTTCTGGCAAAAATAAATAAAGAAGAATAAGAACTCTTAAACATCAAAGTTCTGCATCTCTACTTAGTGAATAAGAGTCACCCTGTAGCTTTTCTCTTTCGTCACTGTGAACTAGTTGTTATAGCCTTTCAAAGCATTGGGCCCTTATGAAACTTCCTTGCGTATCATGTTCATGTTTGGAACAGCACCTCCCCAAGACTCTCTCTCTCTCTCTCTCTCTCTCTCTCTCTCTCTCTCTCTCTCCACAACAATGAATGAGAAACTCTATCTAATAAATCACACTAACAATACATCTAATAAATTACACTAACAATGCATAATAACATCTACAAGAAATCCTTTCTTCACAACTTCTTCCAAGGATATATTTAATTAGGTTCTCTAAACACATCATTATCTTAGCTATAAAGATATAATAATTTAATTCAGCTCCATGCATTCTAAGTAACTGAATTGAAACTGGATATTTCGGAATAAGAAGGTTCCAAAATACATGCAAAATAGGTTTTAAAAATTTAAATATTATCAGAATTTAACTGCACGGAACAAAATATTCCATGGCTGTGCAAATTGTTATATATGACTACTTTCATGAAATTTAACAAATTGCAAGTGACAGTATTTGGCAATTTGCAAAGAAAATTTTTTTTACAACTGATGCAATCCAAGTCAATAGGATTGACCGATTAGCGCTTACGATACCTCAAAACCCAAGGTAAAAAAAAAAAAAATTGCAAGAAGGCAAATGAGTCATATGTGAAATTGGGTTGACATCCACATCCTAGAGTCAATCCAGAAGGGTCACAAATGCACCAAATTTAGTAGAGATAATGTGATAAAAGTCTAAATAGAGAATAGAGTCATCGACCAACTTTTCTTTCTTAATGTAGCCATAGACAAAAGCAACAGGACGGAATAAAATTATAAACAGAAATGCATTCCTTGACTTTTAATGTAATGTTTTTTGCTATATCACAACATAAATTGCAATATCGCAACTTATTAAATTGCGGTATCGCAACATAAATTGTGATATCGCAAAAATTATTGTGATATCACAATTACAAAAATGCCTTTTGGCATGCACACGGGTACAAATGGTATGGAGAACGTATAGGTAAAATTGCCTACTTTGGTAATAAGGGGGAGTTATCGATGATTTTAAGTTACCGTACAGAAAAAATCCAAAAAAAAAAAAAGAGCCCTCTCTCACAGCTGTGTCTCATCCTCGGGTTTCACACAGGGACTCATCTTCTTCCTCTCCCAACCCAAAAACCAGGGAAGAAACTAAAATCTATCTGATCCACAGTCTTATCACGAGATCTGAACCGTCAAACGCACATAAATCTGGACTAATACCAAAGAATAACTGATCTCTAAAATTATACTTTTTTTTCCTATTTTGATAGTGTTTTTGCTTTGTTTGGATGTTTGGATGTTTTCTCAATTTTGAAAATTTACCACGTTAAAAAATCTTGTGCAATTGATGTGTAATTGTGGTTATACTTGCATCCACATATTATTGCGACTTGTCCTTGACATACAAATCTATTTAAGTGAAGGTTCCCTTTATAAAGTTTACCTGGTTTCGAAATAAAATAAACACCGCCTCCAATATGGGCCCCACCTAAGTGTGGAGACAATCATTCCCACAAGAACAGAAGATCGGGTGAGCTAAATGCTTCTATAGAAAGTAACCCACCTAGGGGTACACAAAAAATCCGTCGATCTATAAAACTGGTCCGATCTGATCCACATATTTTTAACCGAACCGAAAGTAAACGGATTTGTGAAGGATTAAAAATCTTGTAATCCGTTAGCAATGGATCGGTGACGGATTTCATCCTCAATCCGCGAATTCAATCAGAGCTGATCCGTTAACATTAAATAAAAATAATAATAAAAACTTAAGGGGTCTAAATATAAGTTAAGAGGTCTTAAATATAAAAGAAGAAAAAACTTCAGGGGTCAAAATGTAATTCACTTTTATATATAAGTATAACAAATGAAACCCTAGACCATGTTTGGCTTTATTTGTTGATTAGAACTCTTTCGGTGCAATGTAGATAAAAACAGCTCTTTGCATTGATCAATTGGGTAGCTTCCGGGACCAAAAAAAAAAAAACATATTTGTAATTTGTATTTTTTTGTACATTGTTAGCTTGTATGCTAAAACTCTTTACAACATATTTGATCTCTTTATTTAACATTAGATTCAATGGATTGAACGTATTAAATCGATCTGATCTGGTCATCCGTTTTTAACGGCCACGGATTGGTGACGGATTTCAAATCCATCAATCCGTAGTTGATGACGGATTTGGGTAAAAACCCCCCCCCCCCCCCCCCCCCCCCCGGTCTGACTGACAGTGGTTAGCAGCAAAGATTCTAATTCTCAAAAGTCTGACTGACACTTCAGTTGAGTCGACAGACACTCAATCCAGATTGGTTGGCTATTTCTGTCAAAAGTCCAAAACTCTGCTCCTAGGAATCTCTCTCAAGCCCACGGCCCACCTGGTATTAAAAATAGATTGGCTAGATGAGCTCACTCTCTGCTTCATTTTTGCCGTGGGCCTAAAAACCAGTACTCAGTTAAGATTTTTATATACTAGGAAAAGATATATTATAAGGAATTTGATCAGATGCGAACTATTCGTATACAAGCGGTGTGAAGTCAATCGTGGACCGTTGGATCGTGTCGATGATCCAACAACGGCAAGCGGATAGACTACTTAAGGTGGAGGAAAAAACTTTTCGTTGGCTCCTCCTTTCAACCTCTGTTTCCTGCTCACGTTTTCACCAAAATGAGAAGAAGCCCCCTGTCTCCTCTCTCCCTTCTTTCTTTCCCGAAAGCTCTATTTGCCTCCCATCTCCATCAATCACCCGAAAGGAAGTTCAAGCATCATCCCCGTCTTCCTGAGATTAGGTTAGTCTTCTCTTTCTCTGTCTTCATGCCCTTCTCTGTCATCTCCCCTTGCCTGTTTCTCTCGATCTCAACAAAGATGTTTCCCCTCAATCTCTCTCTCCGATTTATGTCTCATATCCCACCGGCGGCCTGTGAGGTCGAAGCTCATACACCATCTCCACCGCAATGGCTATCACTGAGCGCGAAACGCCGATCACCCCCTGTGAACTGAAGCTCTTGCCATCCCTTACCCAAACTCTTTCCACCGCAATGGTTATCACTGATTCTGGCTTTTGTATTTGGATTAAAGAGGGGTGGCACTGTGATTGGAAGTTACATCGATGGGATGGGGATTTCAGCTATAACCATGACACCCTAAATTCTTACATCCTGAAGCCCTAAATCGCATAACCTTAAACCCCTAAATTTCAAAAACACCGTGTACATTTCAGATCGGGTACTGTTATTTTTTCTTTGTGTTTGATTGATTGTCCAACCCAGATCGTGTGATTGGCATGCCCCACCTATAAATGATCAATCAGCCATGATACTAGAAGGTCATGACACGTTAAACATGGCTATGACAAATGGTTTCTGGTGTGCAGAAATCACAGAACTGTATGCTCAGTGTGCCAAACGTGGAATTCAATATCACATGACTATTAGGCAAAGAACCAGTGTTCCCAAGTGGAGCCTCTTTTTTTTTTTGAATTATTTTTTTCTACTTCTATTGTGATTTTACTATATTATTCCAGATTATTTGTGATTTATTTTGTATACTTATGTCATTGGGACTGATTTATGGTTGATTCTTACATGTACTCCTACCTTATATTTGGCAGGGATTCACTGCATAGGACAGAGTGGTGGTAGTGTGGTTTGAAGAAAAGGGTTTGAAGCATATTAAGAAAGATGGGATCATAGTGGGATAGCACGTTGAGATGAATAGATATTTTATAGTTGTAATTGATCTGTAGTGTGTTCTAAAACAAGGAATGAAAGTGGGGTTTCAATGCATTTTTGGAAGTGAAATATGAGATTTTGATCAATAGAGATGGGTGTTTTGTATTTGTAGAAATTGGTGGTTTGACAATGTAGAAAAAAGTTTGTTTATATTTGTAAAAATATGTGGTTTGTATTTGTAGAAATAGATGATTTGAGTGTTGTAATGGATTTGAAAATTGTTTCAGTTATCCACACCTGTAC
Source organism: Camphora micrantha (assembly GCA_003546025.1). Lineage (NCBI taxonomy): Eukaryota > Viridiplantae > Streptophyta > Magnoliopsida > Laurales > Lauraceae > Camphora > Camphora micrantha. Next base: position 26,381,345 of record QPKB01000007.1, on the reverse strand, counting down.
AAAACACTTGTAAGGATCCAAACACATGAGGACTCAACCTCAAAATGCAAAGAATAAAATACATGTACAAACATGCTTAACAACATAAAAATACATGTATCACCAACACTGACTAATCCATATACAACACTCTTCACAACATTTCATTCCAGCAAATACCATTTCCAAAGGAATTCAAACTTCACTTCTACATTAACGAAGTCATGAAATAAAAACTCTACTCCTATTACAGGCATGTATCATTTGTTCAAACTATTTCATGAATAAATTAAGTGCCTTCCTAAACCAAAGTCATCCAGACACTTCAGGTGTTTCTTATCTGGACCAAACAGGGAATACATTCAAATGGGTATTTAGGTTTCAACTGTCGATTTTCAACATTAGTTTAGACATTCCAAAATATACATCCATCCATTCATGATAATATCAAAATATACACCGCAAATTTCTAGACTGCTTTCCACTATTTTCAAAGATATAATATCCACATTAACATTTCTCCATATCCGCACGAGCATTTTGGAACCCATTCGCTGGCATTAGAATTGGACGATGAAACCCTGTAAGCCAAAGCCATTGATAATGTCAAAACTCTAAAGGAATTGTTTCTTTGCATTACAATAGATAAATTAAAAATGAAGGAACTGGGATGAGAGCAAATGCCAGAACTGAATAAAAAACGCAGGTTTAGGTTTTAGAAACTTTGGCCCGAGTTTGTGGCTCTCAACATGTCAGAGCAAATGCCAAAACCAATTTCTCACAAAAGATTTAAATGTTTTATCCAATGAATTATTCGTATGTAGTCTGAAATCATGCCTATTGACTTCATCTTTTAAAAAAAAAAAAAAAAAAAAACAACCTCTTTTTCTACTTTGATTAGATATTTAAAAAAAAATTGCTTTGATAAGAAATTTAGAGGAAATAAATTACTATGATCAGAAATTAGAGAGAAAAAATTACTACTTTGATCAGAACCTTGTTTGGTAGAATTAATTTGATCAAAAACTTGGGAAAAGAAATTACTGTAAACAAATATTGGCTACCATCTTCACATTCGACGAAGTACGTACATTCGTGATTCAACATTCAACAATCTAACATTGAGATACTGGATTGAATTTAGGGTGTGGGGGGTTGGTCTTTAGGGTTTATAGTTTAATAATTAGGGGTTAGGGACTTAGGGTTTTGGGTGGAATTGGGGATTCGCGTTCAAGGTTTCATGTTTTAGGCCTTTAGGGTTTCTATAGTAGGGATGGGGGAAGAAAGGGGAGAGGGAGAGAGGAAAGGGATCTAAAGGGCAAGGGGAGATGGCAAAGAAGGGCATGAAGACAGAGAAAGAGAAGACTAATCTAATCTCAGGAAGACGGGGGTGATGCTTGAACTTCCTTTCGGGTGATTGGTAGAGATGGGAGGTAAAGAGAGCTTTCAGGAAAGAAAGAAGGGAGAGACGAGACAGGGGGCTTGTTCTCATTTTGGTGAAAACGTGAGCAGGAAACAGAGGTTGAAAGGAGGAGCCAACGAAAAGTTTTTTCCTCCGCCTTAAGTAGTCTATCCGCTTGCCGTTGGATCATCTACACGATCCAACGGTCCATGATTGACTTTGCATAGCTTGCATACGAATAGTTCACATCTGATCAAATCCCATATAAACTAGCTGCTGCTGCTTCTTCTACATCATTACAATCTCTGACCTACATGGGATAAGGCTTACAAACATACAATTAAATCTTTCTGTTTCAATAAAACAAAGCATAGTCAAATGGGAAGGACCACTTCGGACACAGTAAAATTATCCATGCTCTTGCCCTTCTCTTCGTCTATAAGGAAAACATCGATGGCTACCACAGCTACGACCAGTAAGAGGATAATCACTGCCAGCTTTTTCAGCCCAGTGGTCGAAATGGCTAGTTTGGGGAGGACCACTGAGACCATAGTGAAGGCCAGGCCGAAGCTGAGAATCAGAAAAGCAGCCAGGACATGGATCATGGGGAGAATTTCAGCGGTTGAACCTGAACCATCAAGAATCAGATCTGAGCATTGGATTATCAGGCCTCCGGCGACAAAGACGAAATACATGGGAGCCTTCCACGGCTGATTATGCTTTGCCATGTTCGGTAGGTGTGCTGATTGCAATGATTTGGGAATAGATTGGTCAGACATTTGGAAGAGATCTATTGATGGATTGGTGAATTGTGAAATTTGGGTAAAGGATTGACCTGTTTATATAGCTTTTTATAAAAGAGGTGGGTTCTTTTTTTTTTTTTTGGGTAGAGGAAGTGGTGGGTTGGTTGGTTGGTTGTGAATTGTGACATATGGTTTGGTTGACTTATGGTCAGCCTTTTAATCAAAGAGGAAACTTCGTGGAAAATGGAAATTCTCTGGGGAAAGGAAACTTAGTGGTAACTAAGGCCTCTCACGAAGTTTCCATGAGCCTTCGATTGGCAACTTTTCATATATATATATATATATATATATATATATATATATACATTTATACATATAAAAGGAAACTAAGTGTGAAAGGTCCTGATTTTACAGGTGGGGCACAGAACATTTAACAGATTATAAAAGGGGGTCTGGGTATGTTAGTTACAATAGACTAATCGAACAGCTATAATTATGTTGATAATATCTCAACCTCCATACATCATCAACAGTTGAAAATTGCATTCAAAGCCGTGTTTGAGCTTGTTAAGATAATAAAAAGTCCAAATCTTACAAGTGGGGCCCAAAAAAAATAAATAAATAAAAGGCGGACTGCTCATAAAAGCAGTGTAGTAGTCCGCCTATTAACAACACTATATGAAACTGATTCGCACCTCTTGAGGTGTGAAAATCGTAGGCACAAAGAGGGTCAATTTTAATACCATTTACATATCTATTTTATATATGTGAATCGAAATCGAACCAAACAAACATGATCTATGTGTATTCGTTAAGCATGTGATTTCATGACATATGTAAATGTAAAAGAACAAACGATCCCTTAAGGATTTTCCCCAATCCAAGTGTTTTCCTAATCCATAAATACATAAATAAAAGAGAGAGTAAAAACATATAAAAGAGGGTTTTAGAGAGATAATTACGAACAAAAGCAAAACGATATGATGGAAAAGAATGGATATTAAAAACGTCATGTTTTAATATATTATAATTATGTGCTGAGCTTAGCATGGGGCCTGCTCATATTTGAATAAGATTGTACAGCTTCCCATGAAATAGAATGGCCTCCAATTTTAATAGGTTACATATTCAATAGGTGGACCGTACTTGAAATTCCACAAGCATGTATCGAGTGAGAGCGACAAAAGCTTGGACTTGAAACCTTCACATCACTTGGACTTTCAAGAGAGTTGGCAATGGGAATTGGGACGCGACATCTTTGTGGGACCTTTGAAGGATTGTTTATGCCAAAAGAAGCTTTAGGAGAAATATAAGTGAGATTTTAGGGGATGAGATTTGGGAAATTAAAGTGCATGTTGACTTTGCATTTTGAATAATCACAGTTGTCTAAGCCCTTTCACAATGAGGGATATATACCGCGTAGAGATTCAATGAATTAACACCATATTTCACGTCGGCTCCTCCTTTGGGCCCACTAATGAAAACTCCGACCATCAATGACATTGTATTTTATGGTCATTTCCAAATCTTACTTTCTTTTGGGACACCTCTATTGGACTCACTTATTAAAAATCAAAACAGATCAATGACCTTGTATTTTATGGTCATTGCCAAATCTCACAATTTTTAGGACACATCCAGTGGGCCCACTTATAAAAAAACAAAACCGATCAATGACATTGTATTTTATCACCATTTCCAAATCTAACTTTCTTTTGGGACACCTCCATTGGGCCTACTTAATGAATAATCCAAACCGATCAAAGGCCTTTTATTTTATGGCCTAAATCTCATTATCTTTCAAACTTGTTTTGGAGTCACACTCACTTTCCATATATGGATAAGATTAGAGGTAGAGAGAAATGGTTTTGAGATTGATTTCTAGGATATATTTTAGGAAATGTGTTTGGCATGCATCATGCCATTTGGATATTCCTATGTTCCACATATTTGGTTAGTGTAAATTATTGTTTCAAATTTTGGTCTCACTGCTTAACCAGCTGGCATAAGAAAGTTGAAACAAAAAACAAAAAATCTTTTTTTTTTTTTTTTTCTAAGTAACAACTTTGGTTCCTACTTATATCTAACATCTTACCTTTTAAATAAGTCATTTAAAAAGATTCCAAATCCTCTCACTTATCCTAATGGTGGGCCTATGTTCACAATCCCAAAGAAGGTGGCCACACTTTGTAATTCTTCATAGTGGGTCACATGGTCACAATCACAAAAGGTGGACTCATATTATAATTCTTATAATAGTGAGACCACATTATAAGGCCCCATGTTCTAATTTCTAAAACTTGTAATTTCTAAATGTGGGTCTTGTATTTACAATCAAGTAAAGATGGCCCTACATTATAAATTCTTTAAAGATGGGCCCACATTGTAAATCCTATGAACGTGTCCCCACATTCTAATTTTTAAAGGTGGGCACCACATTGTGATTCTTAATGGTGGGTCATGTGTCCACAATTACAAAAAAATGTGTCTCTACTTTGTAACTCTTAAATGTTAGTCACATGGTCATTATCACAAAAGGTGGACCCACATTTTAAATCTTATAAACGTGGGCCCATATTCTAATTTCTAAAGGTGTGTACGATGTTGTAATTTATAAAGGTAGGTCCCATATTTACTTTTACAAAAAGGTAGCCCCACATTATAATTCGTTTAAAGTGGGCTCATATCGTAAATCCTATAAATATGGGCCCTATGTTCTAATTTTTAAAGGTGGTACTACCCATATACAACAATAATAGAGTGCAGCAAATAATAAAAGGTGAGTCCCACATTATAAATCCTATGATTATCTTACTTCCGTTCTTTGGAGCAAAATTTTTATAATGTTACTTAACAAGTGCTGGACAACAGATTTTTAACAGAATAATTTAATATAATTTTGCCAAAAAAGATTTGGAGAGTATAGATTGTCTCTGCACAATCTGATCTCAACACAACCTGAATTGAGTTTAAAAGTAAGAAAAACCATTCGTAGTTATAAAAAAAATGAGATAAGTTGGGAGAGATTATGTTAATGAGAGGAATTTAAAATGAGTGAAATTTTAGGAGAAAGAAATTGTGATGCCACCACGAGAACTGGTGAATTCCGCTCAGCTTTAACGTCCACCCGTCTTCCCTTAACTTTCCATCGAACGGTTTTAAGGAATCTATTTTTCATGGAAAGAGACAAAAGTCACGTGTCTTTCCGTCTAATGGAAGAAGAATGATAAAAGTAAAGAAGAGAGATAAAAGGCTGACGTTTATATCTGATAATTACCCGTATCATTTTTTTTAAAATCATTTTTAAGAGAAATGATCAAGTCCAATCCAAATAATTTTGTAATCTAGTGGAGTACACTTCATCTACCTTTATGCATAGCATCAGGTCCAACCCAAGTAATTTAATCATAATTCCCGTGGCTACTAACAGTACTTTGAAACCATGCCAGAGATAAGCCGACCTTTCTGTACATTTCTTTACAAGGAAATGCATGTAACTTGGTATTTGACTTACCTGAATTGCTTGAAAAAAAATAATGAATTATGTGGAATTTAAGGAATAACCCAATATATGGGTTTATGGAAGACGAAGGGAGAAGAAAGGAGGTGGATTTTGATAAGAAAAGAAGAGTATTTTAGTCATTTTTTAAGCTTTTTTTTTTTTTACGGGAAGGACTTAATTGAAAGAAATATGAAAAACTTTTATACTCTTTTGAAATGTTTAAATCTTAATGTACTTTTTTGAAAATGAGTAAGAAAGTTTATACTTCTTGAAAATCTCTCTTTTCTCACCTTTTAAGTTTGGGCTACTAGTCTGAGAGTAATACTCTCATTTGATGGCTGAGCATTGATCTCTCGGTGTAAGACTAAGGTGCTAACACTATTTAACCATAAGTAGATTGACGATGTGATGCAAAATCATTTGGCTTTGTTTGAGTTGAAGGCGTAGGTCTCCAAAGTAGGGTCCACCTATTGAAAATAAAGAACCGCTTGACTGCTCCATCTGGTTATGTATGTCTCCATACTTTACATTGATAAAGTTAGTCCCACCGCAGTGAGGTGATTGATGAATATGATTAGTGGTCCTCATTTCCATTTTATTTGAGGCAAGCATTTTAAGGGTCGGGCTCATAATAATCGTGCCCACTATGAGATCGGACAATTAAAAATGCTCCTCCTCCACAATTGATATTAGTGGGTCAGTCAAACCGCCATATGGCACACTAGAGTTAGCCCAGGTTAGGTGTTTTATTTTTTATTTTGGCTTACGGAGGGTTTCCAACCCTTTGGGTTAGACTATTACTCATAGCTCAGAGAGAAGTCGGGTAAAACCCCATGTGGCATAAGTGGACTCAACCTTTGGTTCCTGAAAAGAGGGGAACCAGAGGTCGATACCAAGACCTCTAGCTCTCGGAAGAGAGAGGAATCGTGGTCCTAACCACTTGACCAACCCCTTGGAGTTAATTAGCCTAAATTAGTTAAGGGCTTTTTTCAACTCCAAGGTCCCTCTACTAGTGAGGCCCACAATCAATTGGTCTGCATTAAGCCATGGGTTGGAAATTGCCCCTAAATTATGGGAAGAAGAAACAGACACGCGAGGTATAAATAGAGAACGCATGGTGGTGTTTGCAAATTGCAATGTATGGATTTTTATATTGGAACAGGGTATTTTATGGAATTTGACTCCGAGTGATCCTAACCGTTGTTTTAGTGGGCCCTTGCTAGTTGAAACATGATGGCCCTAAAAGTAGCGGATCGGAACCTCCTGCTCTATCTAGATCCTTACCCTACCTTGGAGGGCTAGGCCAGGCCTAGAGCATTAAAGCAAGAAAACTAATTTTAAATTTCCTGCCTGCCTGCACTTAGGTCACACATTGATAGATTGTTCATACAATTGTAAGTTAATATTACATGAAATTTAGAAAACAAAAGAACATAAAAGTGTACAACTACCACCAAAGACAGGTGCTGAGACTCTTAAAAAATGAAAATAGATAATACCAGTAAACTCTTGGTGTATTTAGATATCCAAAGGAAAACAAAAAATACCAAACCCTTTGGCAACTGTAGTTGAATAAATATTAAAAAATAACGGCATAGATGTTAGATATTTAGAAAATAAAAACAATGGAAATCAACACCAATCAAATATTATTGGTTCTTTCTTATTATTTTTAATTTAGGTTTTTCACCACTATTAACGTCTGTCACCACTATCTACCTTTATCCCCATTTTCTTACTGCTATGCATTTGTTAATAGAGATATTGTAGGCTATGATTATAAATAAAAATAAAAGGGTCAGGACACCGGGCCTGGTACTATTCAAGCCCAGCCCTCAAAATCAGCGGGCCTCCAAAAATAATGTCCAAGTTGGTCCCAGGACTTTTCAAGAAAAATAATAGCCCTCATTTTAAAGGGCTTTTTGAGGGCTGAACCCCTATCAAAGGGCAGGATTGACAGGCTTACTCATGACATAATTAAAGCCGAAAGGATCATAGATCAATTGGTGGATATAGAGCGGTCATACTAGCTTTATTCACTTAACTAATAATATATTATAACTAGACTAAGCCCAGGCACTCAGTCGATAATATATCACAACTAGAGAAGGAGGCCCATGTTAATTCCAGGCCCAAAAATAAAATTTTTTTATTATACTTTAAAATATGTTGAAAAAAAATAAATCTAAAATAAATAAACGAATAAAGTATTTATTATTCTTAGAGGTGTATACAAGACAACTTATTCAAAAAGAGAAAGTGTTGTAAAATTATATAAACTACAATGATATCTGAATTTATAAATTTTCAGTAATGGATGTGTTTTATGCCCCAAGTCTGCACCCAGGCTTAATTTTCTAGCCCAACGATTAGGTGGGCCTGACCTAGGCTGAAGTATCCTTAAAACCCAGCGCACAGAGGTGTATGTAGTTTGTAAAATAGGCCAGGCTTGGATTAGGTTTGGTCCAGATTGGCAACCCTGTGAACACCCCTAACTGCAAGCGTTTTTAACAAATTCACCCTCTAACAGGGCCCACTTTGATGAAGGACAACGACTTGTACATCGAGGCGGCCCTGTTTGGTAACTCTAATCTATCTAATAAAAGCTAATTAAATTAAGGTCTAAAATAAAAAGTCTAATTTTTAAGTTCAAATTTATAATTAAGACTGTTTGGTAAAATCATAAAAAAAAAAAAAAAAAAAAAAAAGTTCTTATTTTATAATGGAGTGTTTGGTAATCATCTAAATAAGTCGTCCTCATCGTCTTCCTTGGGATGGTCGTGCAAGAGAAAAGTAGCAGAGAAAGAAATCGTGGAGTGGCTTCCCCGACTTTAGAAAAAAAAGTTACGGAAAAAAAAAAGCTAATCAAAGCAACTTATGTTTAAGAGCTTAAAATCACTTATTTCTAAATATAAGTTCTAATTTTAAATTATGATTAGAGTTTTATCAAACACTCTAAATTTTAATAAGCTCTAAATCATTTAACTAGTGCTTATTTTTAGAGTTACCAAACCTGCCCCTTTAAGAGACTTATAATAAAAATAAAAAAAAAAAAAAAAAGTGACCTTATCAGTGGGATCAAATAGTCCCAGCCTATGATTTTAAGGGCCCAATTTATTTGCATGAAATTCCTAGGAATTCATGGTACAATGGGTTTCAACTAGAGGTGGCAAACGGGTCAGGTTGCGTTAAAATTGGCCAAAACTGTTTATTAAATGGGCCAGTTAACATTAAATGGGCCAGTTACTGTTAACTTAAAGCCAGCCCATTTATTAAAGGATCAGATACTCCTAACCCGTATCTGTTGTGGGTTAACCGGACCTGACCTGTGGTAACCAGCATACCTATTGTGGGTCGGGTTGACCTGCATAACCCGCATCATTCTAGTAAGTTAACCAACTCCACCATTTTACCCAACTTGACCCAAACTAACCTGTAAACTTACCTCGAGCCCAATTTCATTTTAACAACCATTGGAGACCCATTACTTAGTTTTACTTTGGGCAAAAGTAGGGCCAAGGTCCATTTACCTTTTTTATTGCTTATGCATTGAACTAATTCGTGCAATTCTAATCTATTTGTGAGTACTTTAACCAAGCCCAACTTTATTTCAAGAACATATTACATAATGGGGGATATTTATGTGCATCCATCCCTCACCGCAGGGTGAGATAAGTGTCTTTCACCCTATGATGAGGGAAGGATGCACATGAATATTCTCCTTATATATGAGGATTATTTGCAGGTCATGCATGTTAAGCGGGTTGACCCTACCCGACCTGAGGTTGGTGATTTATAGAAAGTATAAATTCTATAATTTTTTTTTTCCGAGATTTTGGGACTCTTCTCACATTTTTCTTTTCTATTTTAAATTCATCTTGATATGATATAAATTTCTCAAAAAACCAATATGAGTTTTTTAATTGCAATGTTTAAAACTACAGATCTCAATCCATTAAATAGATGGCAATCAATGTTTACACCCCGCTAAAGGCCTGCTTTCTGACCGACTATGGTGAGAAAGTAGATTATATGACATAAAACCTTGAAATGCCCCATATCTATTGGCTTGCAGTTGGAAGTGGTCAATGATGAGGACATTAATAAAAATGGAGTTCTTCCGTTGGAATTTGAGTGTTCGCTCGAGCGAACTGTCAAGGGTTTTGAACTCTTTGAATACGGCACGACAAAAATTTTCTAACGGTCATTGTTCGGTCAAATCTCTCCATGAACAGTGAAAACGAATCATTGTATAAACTTTTATAAATTTAAGCACACAGTAAAAAAGTAGAAAATATGACCAGGAAAATAAAAAAAAAAAAAAAAAAAAAAACAGGAAATAAAAATGTGTTGGACTTCCTCCCCCCTAGATCTCCTTGAGATGAACAAAATTGTTGCATAGGGAGCACACCCATCAACAAAAAGTTGAGTAAAATAGTTTCCTTCAATTTTTTTAATTTTATTTGACCCCCCTTTTTTTTTAATCGAACCGAGGACAGGTTAAACCATCATGGGTGACTTTTACTCAAATGAACATGGTAGCCTTCTCCAAATGAAAATTATCAATCAAATGGAAGCTTTCACACACATTCATAGGTGGCCCTCTTCCTCCGATTTAACCTTATTGCCACAACATCTCTCAAAGATAAAGACAGAGATAGCAGTGAGAGAATCGAAAACGATCCGTGCAGTGCAACAAAACAAAAAAAATGGTCGTGTAAAAGTGAGTGTGCACTTAAATAAACAAAAAGTTATGGAGTGTAGGGAATAAGAGAAATCCCTAAAGATTTCCGTAGAGATTCAAACCGCATTGCATTCAGAGGTTTCGTGAAAATATCCGCAAATTGAGATTCAATTGGAATATGATGCAAAGCAATTGTTCCCTCCTCCATAAGATCACGAATGAAATGATGCCTAATATCTATATGTTTAGTGCGAGAATGTTGGACTGGATTCTTGGAAATATCAATAGCACTCTGATTGTCGCAGAAAACAGTCATTGTTTCTTGCTCAATTCCATAATCCTGCAGCATCTGTTTCATCCAAAGAAATTGTGTGCAACAACTTCCTGTAGCAATGTATTCTACATCAACAGTCAACAGAGAAGTCAAAGTCTGCTTTTTACTGTGCCAGGCAACCAGATTATTTCCAACAAAAAAGCAGCCATCAGAAGTACTTTTTCTATTATCCACACATCCAGCCCAATCAGCATCAGAATAACCAACAATAGTTGTGTTGGTGTCGTTTTGACATCCAAATTTCATATTCAACAGTCCCACAAATTTGAGAATTCTTTTCACAGCATGAACATGAGACAACTTTGGTTTCACTTGATATCTCACGCAAACTCCGACACTATAAGCAATGTAGGGATGACTAGCAATAAGGTAGAGAAGACTACCTATCATGCTTCTGTACATTTTCTCATCAGTATCCGATCCATCAACATCAAGACTGACTTTAACAGTGGTGCTCATCGGAGTCCTAGCATGTTTTGAAGATTGCATTCCAAACTTTTTCAGCAACTTTCTGGCAGATTTTGGCTGAGAGATGAAAACGCCAGAGGGAGTTTGTTTAATTTGTAGGCCCATAAAGAAAGAAAGCTCACCAACCATACTCATTTCAAACTCACTTGACATACTTTCAACAAACTTTTCAGACATATGTTCAGAAGTCGAACAAAAAATGATGTCATCAATATAGACCTGTGCAATAACAATGTTGTTCTTGTCTCTCTTGATGAACAAGGTCTTGTCAACACTTCCTCTCTGAAACTCATGCTCAATCAGAAATTCTTTCAACCTCTCGTACCAGGCTCTTGGTGCTTGCTTCAATCCATAAAGAGCTTTTCTCAGTTTGTAAACATGATTTGGAAAATGAGGATCTTCAAATCCTTTTGGTTGTTCAACATACACTTCCTCATTCAAGAAACCATTCAGAACATACACTTTTGACATCCATTTGAAACAATTTAATATTCAGAAAACAAGTAATGGCAAGCAACAAACGCACTAATTCAAGTCTAGCAATCAGGGCAAAAGTCACATCAAAATCAATTTCTTCAATTTGAGTATATCCCTGAGCTACTAAACGAGCTTTGTTCCTAATCACTTGACCCAACTCATCAGTTTTATTTTTAAAAATCCATTTTGTACCGATGATATTAATATGAGTGGGTCTAGGAACAAGCTTCTAGACACGATTGCTTTCAAATTCAGCAAGTTCATCATGCATAGCATTTATTCGACAATCATCCACAAAAGCTTCTTTGACATTTTCCGGTTCAAGAGTGGAAACATAACATATATGACTTACCTCATCGCGTACATGTTTTCGGGTTTTCATAGGGGCAGAGATCTCACCGATAACAGTGTCTAGAGGATGATCTTTGATTACTTGACCTCTTTGGGATTGGGGATGAACAACTGAAGGAGAGGCGCTTTTCTCTTCAAATTGTCTGATGATATCAGGTACATTGGTTTCAGAAGAAGATTTCTTTGGACTGATAGGTTCAGTAAATGCAATTGTTTCCTTTTGCTTTTCCGAATCAGATTAGCTTGGCTTTCAGTTTCCTTATCAACCTGTTCAGAAGAAGGAGAAAATATCAGTCCATCATCATCAGAAAAATAGTCAGATGTTCCTGCATCATCCACAACCACATTTATGGACTCCATGACAACAGAATTTTTAATGTGAAACACACGATAAGCTTTACTCGACAATGAGTAACCGAGGAAAATTCCTTCATCACTCCTGGAGTCAAATTTTGACAAGTGTTCTCTATTCTGATGAATGTAACACTTGTTGCCAAAGGTTCGGAAATATTTAATATTTGGCTTGACTCCTGTCCATATCTCATAAGGGGTGGTTCTTGTTCCGGGACGAAGATAGACACAGTTGATAACATAAATAGCTGTATTTACAGCTTCAACCCAAAACCGTTGAGGAATGTTTTTGCTATGTAACATTACACGTGCCATCTCTTATACCACACGATTTTTCTTTCAACTACCCCATTCTGTTGTGGTGTTTTAGGTGCAGAAAACTCATGTTTAATCCCATGTTTGGAGTAAAAAGTTGAGAAATCAGAATTTTGAAATTCAGTTCTATGATCAGAATGTATCCTTGAGACGCCTCCAAATTCTTGTCCTTTATCTACTATGACCAAGGACTGTTAGGGATTTTGTAGATTGCAATTTGATGAATGCATCATCATTTGAATTTTCACACATACATTGCTTTAGAAAAACTTGAAATCTTGATTTACACATGCATTGTTTTTTAGTCTTGTAGAACTATTGATTTATGCATGTTTTTGTTTTTAATCTTGGATGCATTTAATTCGAAAAAGAAATTTTATGAATTAAGTTAGCCTATGTTTTAAATCTTTCAATTCATTTTAGGCTTTTATGTTTCATGATTTTAAAAGCACTTAGATTAAATTAAAATCATGTTTCCAAGCTTGATTTAATGGCCCAAAAGTTCCCTCAAAGAAATACTTTGAAATATGATATTTTGGGAATTTTGGTCCTTGGGCCCAGGTCGACCTACAGTGTGCTCGGTCGACCGAGCCCATGGACCCAGTCGACCGCGCACACTGCAGGTCGACCGGGCAAAGAGTTGTTGGGTTGCTTTTTCAAACGGTCAGATTTTTTACCGTTAAGGCCAGGTCGACCGGGCTATAGTGGAGGTCGACCGGGGACACGCCAGAACTCATTTTTTGAGTATAAAATGAGGTTAATTCCTTTGAAAAAGTTGTTGATCAAAGTAGAACTTTTCAGTCTTCCTTGAGGTGTTTGGAGACAAAAGAAAGGGGATGAACTAAGAGAGATCAAGGGGTCTAATGGAAAGCTAAATCTTGGATTAATGAAGTTAAATCTCTAAGTAAGTTTTACTTTTCATTATCATATGTTTCATGCTTTGTTTAAATTATTGGCAAAATGAATTTTAGCATGTTAACTATGATGTGTTGAATCCATCACTTCTCTTAATCTTTGATTTAAGTTGGATTGGATTCTTCACCCTTGATTTCAAACCAAGTTTGTTTTAAAACTTTATAAAACATGTTTTGTCAAAACCTTTGATTTCTTTTATAACATGTTTCATTTACTTGGTTGAATCAAATTGTTGTTTTCATTCATTTAAACCTTAGTTAAACTTTTGTTTTTGAAAACAACATTGCACATGCATCACATGTTTAGACATAATTAATTTCATATAACTTGTGAGCTTTTGATTTTCATATCATCAACAAGTTTGTATTTTGTACATGTGATTTGCATTTCACTTCAATCAAATCTTTGTGTGCTTTAAACTTTAAAATACATTAAGCATACATTAATTGAGCCTTCATTTTAAACTTGATTGAAGTTTTCACACACACACTTCATGAGCATTCATCTTAGCATTTCATAGAGTGTTGTGTGAGTTGAATTTAACTTTCTTGTCCGCCTATTTTAGAGGCAATTAAATTGAGCTTAAATTGTAATTTCTTAAAGTGTTTGTGTAGACACTTATTTGAGAAATCAACTCTTGTAAAGGTTATTGCTTAACCTAAGAAAAGCATAGTGTAGAGGTTATTGCTTAGCCTAGAAAAGCACATTGATAGGTTGTTGTTTAGCCTAGAAAAACAACATTGCTAGGTTATTGCTTAGCCTTGGAAAGCATATTGTAAAGGTTATTGTTTAGCCTTTTGAAAAGCATAAATAGTGGATATCCGGTAGGGTGTTGGATCACAAGCTAGTAGTGGATGTAGGCATTGAGGCCGAACCACTATAAATCCTTGTGTAGTAGTGTTTGCTTTGTGGTGATTATTTTGTTTAAGCTTCCGCATATTGTTTGTTAATCATCACATGTAACTAGTTAATTGTTAGGAAATTAAAATTGGTCATAATTAGTCATTAAGTGTAGATCACCCTATTCACCCCCCCCCCTCTAGAGTTAGGATCCCGGACTTTCAATTGGTATCAGATCCTCGTGCTCTTTATTAGGATCAAGTGTTTTGGAACTCTTGATTAGGTGTAAAAACCTAGAGTCAAAACCCTAGTGTTGTATTTTTCTTGAAAATCATTAGAATGGATTCCACTATGTTAGGTTGTATAGAATCATGTGTAGATTCTTCTAGACCCCTCCTTCTTCCATCTATTGGAGATTCAAACCTTCAAATTAATGAATCTCAATTTGACTTAAAAGAAGAAGAAAATGATGAAAATGAAGATGACTTTCAACAAGCTTATGATGAATTATATACATTGTCCTTAAAGCTTGATAAGAATAATAAAAGATTTATAGAAGAATCTAAAAGACTAAACAAAGAATTAGTTTCTTCAAAAGATGAACTTAGAGAGAAAGAAGAATTAATAAATTGTATAGAATCTAAGTTCATGATCTCTTTACATAACCTATCTAATGTTCAAGATGAACTGAATGAATTAAAGATAGGATGTGATGAACTAAATAAGGAAAACTTAGAACTAAGAGATCAATTAAAAAGGCAAGATAAAGACATTAACAATCTAGAATCCAAGTTGACTATTTCTAAGGAAAATTTATCTAATGCTCAAAATAAGATAAAAACTCTAGAACTTGGATCTAATGTTATTAATGAACTTAAACATGAGTTAAAACTTGCTCATGAAGAACTAAATAAATTTAAGGAAATTGAAAATGAACTAACAAAAGTTAAAAATGAAAATTCAACCCTTAAAAACCAAGTCACTTAACTTGAAAGCTACAAATAAAAGTATGAGTGCAAATTTACCCAAAGTGAAGAAAAATTTGAAAAGTTATTTAAATTGGGTAAATCTCAAAGAGATAGGACAGGTCTTGGATTTGATAGAAATATTTCACATGACCCTAAATTCACCAACACTTTTGTGAAAGGTGAGTCTTCATTCTCTAGCACTCATACTTCCTTGCCCATGTCTAAATGTAATTATTGTGGCATTGAAGGGCATTTTAGGTTTGAGTGCAAACTAAGAAGAAGTCATGTGTCTAAACCCATCTTTGAACCCAAGAAAGTAAAATCAAACTCTATGAAGGGTAAGACACTAAATATCAAAGAAGACTCCAAGAAAATCAAACAAGTTAAATCAATTAAAAAGGAGTCTCCTAAGATAGATTCTAAAAAGGTTAAACAAGTTAAACCAATTATAAAAGAATCTATCAACAAAAAGCTTCTCAACCTATCTCCCTTAAATCAACATATGAAGGAACTTTTAAAGAAAGTAACAAAGTTAAATTTAAAATTCAAAAGTCAATTAAAGGGAGGAAATAAGAAGAAAAGAAAAATGAATCAATCCCCTAAGAAACAAACTCACCAACCTCAAAAGACTAATCACCAACCTAAGCTAAATTTAGTTAAATCTAAACATAATGGTGATAAGTCTAAATTGAAAATTTATCAAGTCAAATCTCCTATAGTTGGTGAGACTCTTAAACTAAACCTCAAAGATCAACCCTCTCAAGACCTTAGGTGGATACCTAAAGTTATATACTTAGTCAAACCTTAAGGCCTTGAACCTCATTGACCAACCTATCCTTTATAGTTAAATCATATTGTTGGTCATGATCATTTGCATTTATGTTCTTTCATTAGTTACATTTCTTTAAATGCAATGTTTATTTGTAATGAATTGATTTTGTTTTCATGCACCTTTCTAGTTACATATCATGGTTTTCAAAATCATTTGATTATAATTTCATCATGTTAGATTTGCTTTTTGCTCACATTTAGTTATATCTCTTGCATTGCATTTCTATATATTATCAATTGATTGTGATTTCAAAAGCTTTCATAGCTAGATTATTCATGATCGATTGTTGTTGCAAAATCATTTGTGTGATTGTCATAGTTAGATTATTTTGAAAAACAAATGATTTAAAGCAATTTAAGTTTTCCATTGATTTTTTAAGTTATACTTTCAAATAGAAAATTATTAAGATTCTTTTTATATGCAAATGTCAATTGGTTCCATGTATGGTTGTGATCTTAGTTATTTTTGTAGATACCATACTAGAATTCTAAAATCCATCCTTTATGCTTTCTAATCATTTTTTTTTCTCTTGTGGATAGTTATGTTGTTGATTCATGTATAGTTTTCTTATTGTTATTATTCTTTATACATGTCTCAACTTCATAATAGTGTGCTTAATCATATGAACCTTTTTGAAATCCATTCCTTGTATTTCATAGTTATAACTATTGTTTGATGGATTTCTTAGATGTTGAATTCATATGATTTTAACACTTTGAAAATTGCATATTCTTTTTAAGTTATATCTTTTTATGCAATTTCTTATGTTCATCACTATATATGCTCATTAGTTATATCTTTAAAAGTGATGAATATTCATTTATGATGCTTGATTTTGTATATGTCACATTCTATTAGCATCATAATTTTCATGTTTGAATTTCATTTCACTCATCTTGCTCCTTATAGTCATATTTTATGATTGAATGAAATGTTTTCATAACTTTCATAGCATATGATTTTCATAAGTTATATTGATTGATGCTATGTTTAGTAATCCCCATAACATTATGGATAGCTCTAATTTGGATGAACCCTAATAGGTATATTCCTTAACTCCATTTTAGAGTGATTGAGTTAATAGTCATATCCTTCAATCTCAATTAGTATATTTGTTTTATATATATTTCAATTGATATCCATGATAGATTATCCTTTTGACCATGCTCTTTAATTATCCTATAGCTTACCCGTCAATTAGTATCTTTATAATGGTAATTTGATCATATTGAGCTCAATAGTTAAACTTGTATCTAATCATTCTCTTGAAGTTTTTCCTCAATTGATAAAACCATCTTCTTCTTGCTCCAAATAGTTAAATATTTGTCAAAAGTTTGACAAAAGGAGAGAATGGACTGAGGGGGAGTGTAAACCTTCATAGGAAGTATTAGTTTTGATCAAATTCACCCTTGTATTGGCTCTTTACCCTTTTAGATTGCTACCCATACATGAAAACCTGTTATGTATTTCATTTTCGAATTCTTTTGTTAACAGGTGCTACTCAAAGGTATTTTCTTTGTTTCATGTGTGTAGGATCCTTTGCAATTTAATGTCAAAGGGGGAGAGAGTGTTCAAGTTGTCTAAACGGGGAGAGAATGCATATCTTGCCAAA
This sequence comes from Camphora micrantha, assembly GCA_003546025.1. NCBI lineage: Eukaryota > Viridiplantae > Streptophyta > Magnoliopsida > Laurales > Lauraceae > Camphora > Camphora micrantha. Next base: position 26,363,572 of record QPKB01000007.1, on the reverse strand, counting down.
AGGGAGAGAGTGCATGGTCAAAGGGGGAGAGTGAAAAAAGAGAAAACTTGGGAGCTAAAGAGGATGCTTGACTATTGAAAAGAAAGCTTGAAGAATGATCAAGCTCCAAGCATCAAGGAGAATGAAGAAAAAGACCTAGAGCCCAAGCTAAGTGAAGAAGCATCCAAAGAAGATTTCAAGTCTTGCCCAGTCTAGGGGGAGTTGAAGACTTTGTGTGAAAATCAGTGTTGAATAAGGTTTGCCATCAAATTGCAAAGGGGGAGATTGTTAAGGATTTTGTAGATTGCAATTTGATGAATGCATCATCATTTTAATCATCATTTGAATTTTCACACATGCATTGATTTAGAAAAACTTGAAATCTTGATTTACACATGCATTCTTTTTTAGTCTTGTAGAACTATTGATTTATGCATTTTTTTGTTTTTAATCTTGGATGCATTTAATTTGAAAAAGAAGTTTTATGAATCAAGCTAGCCTATGCTTTAAATCTTTCAAATCATTTTAGGCTTTTATATTTCATAATTTTAAAAGCACTAAGATTGAATTAAAATCATGTTTCCAAGCTTGATTTAATGGCCCAAAAGTTCCCTCAAAGAAATACTTTGAAATATGCTATTTTGGGAATTTTGGTCCCTAGGCCCAGGTCGACATGCAGTGTACTCGGTCGACCGAGCCCATGGACCCGGTCGACCGCGTACACTGCAGGTCGACCGGGCAAAGAGCCGTTGGGCTGCTTTTTCAAACGGTCAAATTTTTGACCGTTAAGGCCAGGTCGACCAGGCTATAATGGGGGTCGACCGGGGACACGCCATAACTCATTTTTTGAGTATAAAATGAGATTCATTCCTTTGAAAAAGTTGTTGATCAAAGTAGAACTTTTCAGTCTTCCTTGAGGTGTTTGGAGACAAAAGAAAGGGGATGAACTAAGAGAGATCAAGGGGTCTAATGAAAAGCTAAATCTTGGATTAATGAAGTTAAATCTCTAAATAAGTTTTACTTTTCATTATCATATGTTTCATGCTTTGTTTAAATTATTGGTAAATGAATTTTAGCATGTTAACTATGATGTGTTGAATCTATCACTTCTCTTAATCTTTGATTTAAGTGGGATTGGATTCTTCACCCTTGATTTCAAACCAAGTTTGTTTTAAAACTTTATAAAACATGTTTTGTCAAAACCTTTGATTTCTTTTGTAACATGTTTCATTTACTTGGTTGAATCAAATTGTTGTTTTCATTCATTTAAACCTTAGTTAAACTTTTGTTTTTGAAAACAATATTGCACATGCATCACATGTTTAGACATAATTAATTTCATACAACTTGTGAGCTTTTGATTTTCATATCATCAACAAGTTTGTATTTTGTACATGTGATTTGCATTTCACTTCAATCAAATCTTTGTGTGCTTTAAACTTTAAAATGCATTAAGCATACCTTAATTGAGCCTTCATTTTAAACTTGATTGAAGTTTTCACACACACACTTCATGAGCATTCATCTGAGTATTTCATAGAGTGTTGTGTGAGTTGAATTTAACTTTTTATCCGCCTATTTTAGAGGCAATTAAATTGAGCTTAAATTGTAATATCTTAAAGTATTTGTGTAGACACATATTTGAGAAATCATCTCTTGTAAAGGTTATTGCTTAGCCTAAGAAAAGCATAGTGTAGAGGTTATTGCTTAGCCTAGAAAAGGACATTGATAGGTTGTTGTTTAGCCTAGAAAAACAACATTGTTAGGTTATTGCTTAGCCTTGGAAAGCATATTGTAAAGCCTTTTGAAAAGCATAAATAGTGGAAATCCGGTGGGGTGTTGGATCACAAGCCGGTAGTGGATGTAGGCATTGAGGCCGAACCACTATAAATCCTTGTGTAGTGGTGTTTGCTTTGTGGTGATTGTTTTGTTTAAACTTCCGCATATTGTTTGTTAATCATCACATGTGACTAGTTAATTGTTAAGAAATTAAAATTAGCCATAATTAGTCATTAAGTGTAGATCACCCTATTCCTTCCCCCCCCCCCCCCTAGGGTTAGGATCCGGACTTTCAAGGACCACAGTCATTAAAAATAACAAAAGTTTTTTATTTATCACGTAAGAAACGCACCCATATTAGTCTGGAAAAATCATTAACAGTCAAAAATATATATTTTTTACCACCAATGCTCTCAACTTTTGTTGGTCCCATAAGATCTATGGGCAATAGTTCTAAAGGTCTCTCAGTGGTAAGAGAATCAATCTTTTTGTGCAGTGCTTTAATCTGTTTTCCAACTTGACAGGGACCACATACAGTATTCGGAGCTCTTTTGAGTTTGGGTAGCCCACGAACCAATTCATGAGTTGACAATTTTTACAAATCTTTATAATTCACATGGTCCAATCGATGATTCCACAATTCAATGTCACTCATTACTGCAGAATTACAAGACATTTTATTCTCTGATGAGACAACATAGCAGTTGTCTGGATTTCTTATTCCATTGAAGCACTAGTTTTTTCCTTTTTGTCCACAATTATGCCATTCTTTTGCCGAAAAATGAACCTCATGTTTGTCATCGCATAACTGGCTTATGCTCAAGAAATTTGTTCTAAGTCCATCAACCAAATAAACATTTTTTACCAGAGACATACCTGGAATGGACACAATTCCCTGTCCAATCACTTTTGTCTTACCTCCATCACCAAAACAGACACTTCCACCATTGTAATCTTCAAAGGAGATAAACAAGACTTTGTTTCCTGTCATATGTTTGGAGCAGCCACTATCCAAGTACCATACATCCGAATTAGTAGCACTAAGTGATATAAGGACCACATTACAGTGTAGATCAGATTTACGGACCCAGACATGTTTGGTCCTAATCTGTTGAGTAGAGAAATTTTGCTTTTTACGCTGGTTTCTGTTATAATTTCTCAATTTATTGCAGTGTGGTCGTATGTGTCCCGTAATTCCACAAAAGTGACAAACTGGAACAAATTTAGGTTTGGACGCATGTCTTGGATAACAATTCTTTGGATATGAAGCATTTGGATAGACAGAAGGATGTGTAGTCATTGTGGGTCCTTGAACAAACACAGTTTTATCTTTGTCTTATGAAGTGGAAGCACTTTGGACATATCCAAGTCCAGCTTTTTAAGAAGGAGGCAGTTGACTTCCCAAAATTTCATTCAGCTTCACTGATCCAATATTCATCCGGTTTATTGAAGCTTTCGCAGAATCCAATTCAGCAAGTGCCATCCTTAATTTTCTAGCCAGATTTTCTTTTTCAGATTTGCATGAGTTTAGTTTGTTTTGCAAATTCAGCAATTTAGATTCAGCCTTCTGAGATTTTTGTTGCAAGTGATCAATCTCTTGACCTGCAAGAATCAATTTGTTAGACAAAATTGCTTGTTGATCCTCCAATTGTCTTACCTTAGACTGAGAGTCAGTCAATGAAGCTTGTAAAGATGTGTTCTTCTCCTCCATTGCCTTCAATTTCAAGGCTCTTTTCTCACTAATTTTTGACATTCTGAGAGATTCAGAAGCAGCTTTTGATCATTTTCTTCTCCCTCCTGTTCTTCATCAGAAATTTGGTTAATATCTAAATCATCTTCAGACTTAGATTCTTGCACAGAAGAGATGTTAGAGAGAGCCATGAAGCAACAAATTTTCCAGACTCACTCGAAGGTGAATCAGGTTCAAACACATCCTCCTCAGATTCCTCTTCCCAAGAAACATTTAAGGCCTTGCCTTTGTTCTTTTCTCTACGATTTGCACACTTAGAAGCAGTGTGTCCATATCCTTGACACTCAAAACATTTGATTGGTTTTGTTGTACCCTTTGATCGATTCTGTTCAGTTTTGGGTATAAATTTTCCTTTGGAAGGTGGCTTGGGATTTGCTGAATCCTTCTTGTTAAAATTCCCTCTATTTTTTCGAATCTTTTTCAGTTTCTTTGCAAGATTTGCCTCAAATTGTTCATCATCTGTATCACTGCCAAGATCACAAATTTCAGGGTCATCCATTGAATTTGAGGACACCAGGGCAATGTCCTTTCCCATTTTCTGTTGACAACGATTTGACTCAAACGTTTGCAGATTTCCGACAAGTTCTTCAACTGTCAAGGAATTGAGATCCTTATTCTCCTTGATGGCAACTACTTTTGGATGAAATCGTTCTGGGAGAGACCTCAAAATTTTCTTAACGATTTTTTGTTGAGGAATAGTTTCTCCCAGATTGAAAGATGAACTCACAATCTTAGACAGTTTTGTATTGAATTCATCGAAAGTTTCAGATTCTTTCATGCAAATCGTCTCAAAGGCAGTTGTCAAGTTCTGGAGTTTTGTTTGCTTGACAATTTATGTTCCTTCATGAACAGTTTGAAGAAGATCTCAGGCAGCCTTTGCAGTAGGGCATGCAGAAACCCTATGGAACTCAATTGCAGTAATTCCATTATAAATAGCATGAATGGCCTTGTTATTGCAATTTGACTTATTTTTCTCATCAGTAGTCCATTGGGCCTTGGGTTTCGGTACAGTCTGCCCTTGAACAACCATAGTGGGTTTGGTAAATCCTTCCACAACTATATCCCAAACTTGGTCATCAATAGCCTTAAGAAAAACTGCTTGGAGGCGGACTTGTGTGTAGCTGCTCTACACTGCTTAGGGGCTTCAACCCCAAACCCACCCCCCCCCCCCCCCCCCCCCCCCCCCCTCCGCCGCCCCGAAAAAAGGAAAAAAAATACCTCAAAAAATGCCTATTCAGGCTATATAGGCTGACTGGCCCAACCCCCATGGAGGAAAACCTATTAGCCCCCATGGACCAAAACTCTAACTCTCTCTCTCTCTCTCTCTCTCTCTCTCTCTCAATAAATCCACAAATCGGCCACATATAACTGCTTCCTGCTCCGGCACGCATCGTAGTCTCTCTCCCCTTCTCTATAGACTGGTTCTAAACAATTTATAGGTGTTGTAGGGGGTAGTTTTGTTAGGTGACTAGTCTATAAAAAAAATTCCTAGAAATATGATGTTAGAAATGGGGGGTTTCTAAAAATCCTCCATCTTCTGAAAACCCTCTTTTTTTAAATGGGTTCTCTTGATTCATGAAGATTTTTAAGAAATGGGGGATTTTCCTAAAAATCCAACATTTCTAAAAATTTCTAAAAATTCTCATTCTCTTGATGGAGCTGGATTTGGTTTTTGGAAAAAAAAAAAAAAGAAAATAAAAAAGAAGCAAATACTTAGATTAGATATGGGGAGGAGAGATGCATCTAATCTGTCATGACCATTGATTTTAGATACTGATGCATGTTATTGATTGTTAACTAGTTTTATTTAATTTTGATATAATATTTGGTTCTTTGTGGTATAATTTGAAGGAGTTTTTTATTGGGTCTTAGGAAGTAGTTTTGGTCTTGATATGAACAAACAAATGAATGTAGATCAAAGGATGTTTGGTTGAAAGTTTGTTTCCAATCAAAGTGGCCAAACAACAATTGGCCAAATCCATGAAATCTTTTGTTAGTTATTTTTTTCAACATACTACATTGGTTTGACTTAAATAGATTTTTCAAAGTTTTTTAAAAAAAAAGGCTTTTCAAAGTGACCAATCTCCAATTTTTCTATATGACAAATTAGAGACTTGGTTTAAAAAACGACGAGAATATAGGTATATTGTACTTTGGCACCTCTCGTAATAAAATTGCTACATATATAATTTGACTTGGAAATAAAAGAGAGGATTTTACCGGAAAATGAACCGCATTTGACCATTGCATGAAATAATGGAAAGTATTTTCCAATGCACAAACGTAGTCCATTAGGCATGGTTTCATATATATATATATATATATATATATTAACTTTGGGACCAGCGTCGGTCTTCGTAAATCTAGTTACCCTCATTTGCTCCCATTTTTTCAGTTTTCTTCTTCCTTCTTCTCCCACACTGGTTGTGTGTTTTGTTATTAGTGGCTTTAAATAAGTTGCATGAAGCTGGTGGCATTTAGTGTTCCTTGCCAATAATCCATTTCGAGTTGAGTAGCATTGGAGTTTGTGGTTTGAATGGTGGTGTTTCAAATCCACTACAATGAAGTTGTTTGTGGTTTTTGTTTATGATCTTTAATGACTTCAAATCCTTGTTTGAATGGACTTTACTAACATTTCTGTTTCTATTATTTAATGGCTTAAATCCATTTTTATTTCTAACTAATGGGTTCCAAATGTATTTTGAGTTGGAATCGCTTTCTCTCTTTACTGTGACAAGTTTCTTCTATTTTCTTTGAGTGAAATACGTAGTTTTTTACTGTTATTATAGGCGAAAAAGCTACCAATACAAGTTTTTCACTATTGTTATAGGCGGAAAAGCTGCAAATACAAGTTTTCACCTATTATTATAGGTGGAAAAGCTGCGAATACAAGTTTTCGGGGGTGGAAAAGCTATATGGTGGTGGAGTAGCTGGAAATAGAGAAGGTCTGAAAATGAATGTGGGAAAACGGATGAGAAAAGTTGGATTTGCGGCAGGGTATATATAGCGAAGAGAGATGCTAGCGTTGCCCATACTTATTTTGAGCGGCACTATCGTCCCTTTAAAAAAAGAAATGAAAAAAAAAAAAAAAAAATAGGAAGACGTGGCAGGATGAACGACCTCCTGTAGCGGGAAATACTTTTCATTATTTCATGCAACGGCCAAATATGGTTCATTTTCCGGTAAAATCCTTTAAAAAAAAGTCTTGAATATCTTTTTATTCTTGAGCAGATGTTAAATATGAGCCAATTAACAAATGGGGTTTTATGATCATCAAGAAATATTTCAACCTCTTTATTTGTCTTGCATTTAACTTGAAGAAAATCTCCACTTCTTACTTTTTTCTACTACTAAACGAACCCTAGATTCCCTTGTAAAAACTCTTGTATCATCTTAGGAATGAAGACAAATATACAATTGATTTATTTGCCTATTGCTTTACCAAAGGTGTTGATAGAATATGTTCATCCAAGGATTAATACAAATACACAATTGACTTGTTTTCTCTTCTACCATTGGTAATGTGAAGAAAGTACAATAAAATAACATTTGACTTTTAAAGTTGACCATCGTGAGCCCCCTTCAAATGAAAATCATGGGTCCGCCACTGCATGAGAGAGCCCACACATGTAGGAACACGTGGGAAGAGAACATGCACCGTCCACCAGAAGAAAGCAGCATAGCTAGGGATAGAACCTTGGGCAACAAGGCAAGAGATGGGGATCCTAACCGAGCAACTCCTCTTTCTCCTCTATCCCACAACACCTAAACTCTAGCTTTTCCTTTTTCTTGTTGTCATTTGAAACTTATTGTAGAAGGTCAATTTTTAATGTGAGGTGTTTATACAATCATAGATGGAATTGTACCAACTGGATTTTCATTTGGGCCAAACATACTATTTATCTCATTAGCGGGCCCACATTGCATGCGCAAACGTGATAGTTCATCAACTGTTGGAGCTAGGTGGGACCCATGTCTAAACTTCTTTGGCTTTTGAAAGTAAGTTGGAGATTAAATTCTTCTAGTGTGGTATCACACAATGACGCTACTGTTAAAAGAGCTACAATTGAGTACACTGATGGTGTTGGCGCCTTTAGGATCCAACAAGTGCCGGCGATCGATCCCTAGGCCCTCAAGTTAAAGTAACACTCCTTGACCGGTAGACCAATCTTTAAAACAAAAATCACAAAAGAACAGATACAACTATGCAGAGAGTTTTGGATAGCACCAGAGCTCAAAAGATCTGAGAAAAACTGAAGTTGTTTCATTCAGCAGCAGTAAAACTCCATTATCAAAGAAAACTATTATTTTGTTTTTGGTCAATGATAAACTTATCTTTCTTGGAAAAACTGAAATCACAATAAATAATAAAAAAGCCTATAGATCCCTTGCCAAGAAATTTCCATCAGAACCAGCATGTCCATGATTTCAAGCTTTGAAACCTGAAACCAACTGAAAGAAGCCAAGCAAGGCGATTCTCTTCATCCACAAAATAGATCATCGATCCAACTGCCCTGCTGCAGAAACATTTTAGATGCCAAATTAATTATAAAAGCATATGATCCTCGACCGAAGGACATGCGAGTTTTATTGGGCCTTGAGTCTGTACAAGGGCCCACTGAGTACGGATTTATACCATCAATCTGACAGGCCGTGCCCTTAGTGGAATGAGAAATTCTGGTTTCTGAGTATCCATCCAACAATATAAGCCTTCTTCTTTGTAGCAGATCAATGGAAGAAAAAAGATAGCCCAACATGGGATATTTTTTGGAGAATAGTCTAGCCGCAGTTGGCCTATGCAATGAATGGCCTGAAATTATCGATGGCAGGCTTCACATGTTATCCCTCATTGCTTGAGCCTTCAGGATAACCATGCATAAAATTGTGTCTAAGTTCCTATATACATCCTTAAAGATGTCAACTCTACTTCCAATCATAGTAACTGATGACAAGCTCCGTCATAATTGCCAAATTTACAGCATCATCTGCCCTTTTCTCTAGACGAGTAACACACAGGTATGGAGGTACGTACCTTTCTCTGGTAGCTCCCCGCCAGCGATCTATACAGTCGACATCGTCGCTTCACAGCGTGGATCTGATAGAGTGCTGCGAATGAGGTGAGGTTTGAAATCTGAGACAGCGTCCAAGCGAGAGACAGCGCAGCGAGTTGCAGATTTATTTGAGAGAACCGATTGGAAGCCTTGTCACAAATCCAAACAACCAAGTAGTTCTAACATCAGCCCATTAGTTTAAGTGATGGCTAAAAGCTCTCCAATCCAACAGCAAAATTCAAAAAGCATCACTGATTTGAAGTCATTGACCTTTTGCCATGAGATATGCCGTGTGATTCACTGTACTGAAGTGATCTGTATTGCCTCCCTAATTTACTTTTATTCTTTTTGCCATTGTAGATGAAAGGAAGAAGATAGAGAGGCAGAGCCTTGAGATTTTTTATGGGAGGGAAAGCTAAGAAAGGAAAAGGGCTGGGTTTTCGCAAAACATAAATAAAGAAATCACCTGTATTTGAAAGTAGGACACTTGGCGGATGCTGTGGGGCTTATTGGCCGCTCAAAATGGATGGTCAGTAGGTAAAGGGCAGAGTTTCTATTTTGGCCATGTTTTTTTGGCACTCACCAGACTGCTATCAAGGTTCAATGGACATTTTTCTTTTTATCATAGTTGGCTAGATACAAAAGTCCTCTTGAATATAGCAGACCAAGTCAACACATACTGCTATCAATATTCAATGAACATATTTTCTTTGAGTTTTGCTAGATTTATAAGCCTCTTGTTCTGTCACCTATGTTTATGTGATAGCAAGAAAGACTGCCCAACTGTTTGCAAAGTATCAACAGAATTAATGGAAATAGGTTTTCAGTCCCCAAAGGGAATTTCGCTCCCCACCTTCTTAAGCAAAGGGGATCCTGCTTTGTGGATGGTGCTTTATTTCACTCTTGTGGAGGATTCTGGCAGTTGAAAGTTTCACCGGGAGAAATATGAGTATGTGAGTTCGTACTCTTTTAGGCAGGGGCACCTGGCCTCGAATAAATCGATGGATGTAGCCCAAATTTGAAATTCAAGCCTCCAAAACCACTGACTAGTTTGTTCTATCACAGTGGAAATTTTGCTTCAATTAAAGTTATACCCACCATCATATTGATCACATATAAAACAAGTAATATAATTCTTTTTTTTATCACATGGTTAAGATGTGGGGATCTAATGACAAACATAGATTTTATTGGATTCAAATTCTGCTTGATCATAAACATGGTGAGAAAGTGATCGTACTGCCATGCTTCCCGAGACTGGCAAACAATTTGTCTGGGAACTTGGGCCAATTTAGGAACCTGAGCCTGAGACCAAAATGTAGAATCATGTAAGCTGGGACATGCGGTGTTAGGTCAAGCCTGGCCCAAGTTGCACTTCCAAGCATACCAGCCACTCGGTAGTCAAATGCGAAGGGTATTCTAGTAATATTAAAGGCAGGAACCAAAATCCCACAACAGCTATGCAAGACTGCCATAGGAGAAAATCCCCCTGAAAGGTGGAGATGTAAATGAGACTTGACTTTCCTAATTTGAATTATAGGTATGACCGGGTATCTATTTTCCATCCCTCCTTATTCATTTTTTTTTTTCTTCATGGGTAGATATCATTTGATAGCCATCTATCGATCTCCACTTATGTTTCTTCAATCTTAGCTACTTTTAAAAATACATTTCATAGAATTCAAAGGAATTCAGTTCCATCATACAGATGAGCCTTTAGAAATCCATGGACATCAGGATTCCCATGCACCAAGGTAGAATGAGAGAAAAGGTGCCCAACGCAGAGATCTTATTAGAGGATTAGTTTAATTCAATTATACTAGAATTAAAGAAGAGCTCCTAAAGAAAAACATCCCCAAAGAGTAGATTGGTAAAATGGTAGTAAAGGTTGAGAGCTGCTTCAACAAAACCTTTGCCCGTGCCAACATTGTATGCCAACTTTCTTGGGCCCTGCCTTGACATGAGCATAAACTAGATCAGTCACATCAATGTAGTCTCTCATGCAAGTGCCAGCAGTGGTGTTGTAGTCTCTTCCTCTAACCTGCATTCATAAAAAATTCATATCAGTGGCGCAAAATGGTAGTTATTAAAGGTTTCTCATGATTATGGTATTTGATATTAGTATGAGAGAACCAACAGAGTCCAATATTCTAGCAAACATGCACTGCATCTTTTGTGTAAATGAATGAATGAGAGGAAGTAGTCAGCGATTTACCTTAAGCCCAAGAATAATGCCCCACGTTGCATCAAAACATGCACCAGATATTTGGCCATGCTTCCTCAGTTCATGTCTAGGAGCTTCCCTGACATTCCCTTCTGATCTGATCCATTGACATTGAAATATCTGAGACATTGTTGGAAATATGGAGTTGATGAGTGGAAAAAACTTCAAAAGACTTCATAGAAGAGTTCACTAAAATACAAAAATATGATGATAAAACAGAACATGCATAATTATCTATGTAAGAATTGCCAAAGTACCAAGAAAAAAGGCTTGGACAGAGACGGATTTTTTTCTGTTCAACAAGAAATTACATAGGCTGACCATGTTTGTCAGGCCATGCATTGGAGGTGGAATGAGCAATGTGTTACGCTATGACAATCAGGAAAATACTTTTGCACAAGATCGAGGGATTCTTTCTAACTGAATTCGTACCATTGATTTGACTGTCCATTTGAAGGACAATAAACTGATGACAATAATCATCCAACAGCAAAGAGTTCTGAGGCATGACTTGCACGTACTGAGGATCATTGTGTGCAAGGTCCTCAAGGATCATATAGATCCCCAAACATGCAACTCTACTTCCAACAATAGTAACTGGCCATTCTACACACAACCTGTAATCATAGCATTCCAAGCAATGACATTCCTCTCAGGCATCTGATTGAAAAGTGACTCTGCCTCAACAATCCGACCTCTCCTCACATATGCACTCAACATAATCACCCAAGAAACCGCATTTGGGGAAAAAAACTAACACCCATCGAATCCAAATCATATACCTGAACATATACCACATGTTTCACCAGCGTCTCATCAAAAAATTTTAAACCCAAACACACCTCACCATTTTGGGTATATAACCCACTAGCATGAAATTCCACAAGACCACGTCCTTCACCAGCATCTCATCGAATGGACCATTGGCCTCTCCAAACCGCCTGTTCTTCACATAACCCAAAATCAACTCTCTCTAGCAAAGAGGGTCTCTCTTCTTCAGAAGCTGATCAAAGATGCCCCTCGCCTTTTTTCCAGAAACCCATTAAGGGCATAGCAGGTTATCATCATCAAAGTCCACCAAAAGGAATCTCTCTGGGGCATTTTATCAAAAGGCTCGGCAGCATCTGTAACTCGATCATTGTGAGAGTACCCAGTAATCGTTGAATTCCATGAAACAAAGTTCTTAAATGGCAGCAGATGAAAGAAGTTCTGGCCACATCCATCCTGCCATTGTTTGCTTAGGCAGACATCATAGACTTCCTTGTCATGGTGTTCCAATTCTCAAAAACCCTTATGGCATCTTCAATTCTACCAGATTTGGTGAATTGGGTTATCTTCATATTTTGATTATAGACATAGGATCCAGTTTCATTGAATGGAGCGTCTTGTAACTGCGTCTAGCTAAAACCCAGTGCTGAACAATAATTTTAAGTACCTCATGTTGCTTCAACCGCCGGTTTCTACTGGGTCGCAGTTTTGATCTAACAAGATAGGTGAAGACATTTGTTCCATATGAACATGGTCGGACCAGCCAATCCGGTCAAATCCATTTCTTTGAATGATAGCTAAAATCACTCTAACCCACCAGAAAAATTCTAAGAGACGCCAACAAAAATTTAAAGCGTGCGTTGAGATTTGTAATCTGATGAAGAGGACAGATAGAGAGAGAGGAGAGAAAAGGGTCTTAGAGTAATCGTTTTATGAGAGACAGAGCACCAGATTGGTGAACCATTCTTTTGTTTTTATAGAAATTCCATTTGATTCCCCTTTTGGATTTCCTGTTATAAATGTGCTATAATGTCTTGTTGTTTTTGTAGAAGTTTTGCTTTGCCCCTTTTAGATTTGCTGTGAATGTATTCATCCTAATGCCATGAGGAGATGTAGGGTGTTTTTATAGAAATCAATTCACACAGAATAGTAGTACTCGAGCAATTAGGGCTTCTTTAGATATCTCATATGAATCAAATACAAGATGGGTATTTTTCTGAGCATGCTCCTAATAAGCATCTGTTTCTTCACTTGTAACAGAGCAGAGATGATCTCATAACATCTTTATGCTAGACTTTTAACTTGCGCCGAGGCAGAGGCCGAAGCAGAAGCAGAAGCAAAAGCGCGAGTGGCTTTTCTTCATCAGACAAACATACAGACGCCTGTTTCAATACCAGACGCATTGCGGACAGTACTAACAGCCACACACATTCCCTTCTCTTTTGTCACTGACGGAGATTTCTCAATTGCTACAGCAGCTGCTGCAGCGATCAGAGGGAGCCCAATCAGTGCGAGCTTTTTGAGCAACTTGGTCGAAATGATTTCTTCGGGAAAGACCATGGAGATCAGCATCAGCATCAAGCCAAAGATTAAAATCACATATACCACCAATACATGAAAGATAGAGAAAATTTTACCAAACGGATCATCTGGAATCACATCTGGACACTGAATGATGGCACTCGCTGCCAAAAGTACGTAATAGATAGCAGCCTCGAACAAATTTTCCATTTTCGCCCGGGATATGTAAAAATCGAGATGGAGAAAGGTAGTGTGGGTGAATATCTATATTTATCGTTGTGTCTCGTTGAAAGAACAGACTGCAGAGGGAATTTCCCAGTGGGATCCGGACAGATTCCACCATTAATCAATCTAACCATGAAAACAGGATACCCTATTTCGGAAATATCACGGAAACCAATCAGTCAGATTGCTGTCGTTTAGAAATTTTCCATCTTCGGTCAAAGGCACCAGCAGAGTCGTTTTTCTCGCGGTTTCTAATTGTTGGGACCACATCCAAGTGAAGCTAATGTGAACGTCTTTTGGTCATTTTTCTTGGGAAAAAATCTACTTGGATTGGATTTTGGGACGGATCCGTTCTCATCAAAATTGAATGAGAACTTTGGGACCGGTCCAAGGATCGGTCCCAAAATTCGGTCCATGTAGAAGGACTCTTTTTTTAGAGGTTTTTACAAAAAGGTCCCTATATTTTTATAAAACCTAAAAGACAACCCATACTTTATAGTTTTAAATAAGCATTCATCGGCTGTTTACCATTCTACCCTATGTGTTTATTGAAAAACTGAAATGACATATTTAACTATATTAACTTAATATTTATTTTATACTACGTGGTCACACCTCCTCCTTCCTTGATGAAAGGCTGCATTTGTGATTTTGACTCACAATTGTATGTTTCTAGTTTGCAACTATTAGACTCGGCAACATTTCATTCATTCATAGTTTTCCAATCATTCATATTTCTTGCATTAGGTTGAATTAGTGATCATAGTTTCCTACTCATTCATGCAATGTTCGATTAAACTATATTGATTATCTAATCATTGTACTCTTTCATGTAATTATTATGCATAGATCACTATTTATAATTAGCGAGCACTGTTCTAGCTGAGTAGTCCAATTGTGGATCACATAGGTGTGTTTTGATTCAATTTTACAACTAGATGAGGGTTGGGTCAGCTCAGAAGTCCATCACCTTTATGTAATTATTTCTCACGCTTGCTTCTTTACATTTCTCTGTATTACAAGTGCCTGCACAACAGCCTTACATATGCACAAAATGGATAACAAGAAATTATACAAAATGAAGGTTTTTGCATAAAGTGAATAACAAGAGTTTATATAAAAAAGAAAATTTTCACTCTAAGCCAAAAAAAAAAAAACTATTTTCCATATGTAGACTTTCACAGAAAATAAAATTAAAAAAAAGGACCAAAGAACATCTGTTAATATAAAATAGGTATACTAAGCAAACTTTCCAAGTAGTGATGTCATCATAAAAAAATCTCCCTTTATGGTCATCAAGAAGAAGAAACACAGTCTTATCCATTAAAAAGCAACATTGAAGTGTGAAAACCAACAATAGCTTAGAATGCAACCATGTGTAATCTAATAAAAATAAAAAAGACATGATGAAGATTTAGGACTGTGACAATTACCTAAAGCACACTGATTAGGCATGCCTAGTTTATTATCACCATAAAAGAGCATCTACTAAACACCTTTCCAAACTAACAATTCCATCATAAAAAGCTTCTTTCTATGACACTAAAGAGGATGAAATACAAATTTATGCTTTTGTGGGGTCCACTGGAGTTTTCATGTGATCGAACAAAATGCACAGTCTTATATTACCTCTCACTGTAGTTAGACTCGTGAACTTTTTTTTTCTACTACATTGAGACATCCTTCTTTTTAATTATTTTTATCGTTTATTCTAAAGCTTCATAACTCATACTAAATAGTACATGAGCAGCTAGCTTTTTCTTTTCTCTTTGGTGTATCAGACACGCATTAAAAAAAGAGATTAGCTATATAATATATTATGAATGATTAAATAATAAGGTGAAATGCATTGTTTAGAAAGCAATAAAAAATGAGTTCCTAACTTTGCTGAAGCACAAAAAAGTTTAATATAAAAAATACAAAGGGGCAGTTTTCATCCCTATATAACAAAAGAAAATCTGAGGGGAGATTGACATCTGACATTGCTTTGAGAGAATTAGAGCAACAAAAAAACCCCTAATGTGCGTTGATTTGAACACCAAAAATCATTCCACCTATGAACAAAATAAATAATATAAAATAGATGATTTTATGGGAAAAGTCCCGGAATTTGGCAATACCTCACGAAGGGTCCCCGCAAATTATGCACCACAAACAGGGTCCTTCAGGACCTCTTCTGGTTTTTTTTTTTTCTTTCTTTTTTTATGTTGAAGGAAGCGACGCTAGTGCCCTCGTGTCTGATAGGAGCAACGCTAGTGTCGCTCTACGCAATTTTCTTAAAATATAGAACTCCTACCTATTTCTCTATCTCCCATACTCCATTTTCTCACAATCATCTTGGAAAAACAGTATCACGGGCTTTATAAAAAGATTACTACTGACAACATACAGTTTCTTTCTTTCTTCTTTTCATAATCTCAAAATTTATCTTGGAAAGTGAAAGAGATAGGAAAGAAAAAAATGGTAGACATGATATGGAAGAGTGGTTCTGATAACAATCTTATGTTCGTACATTATCATGTAGAGCTTACCCTCAATCTATGAACCAATACATGAACAAACGAGAGAGAGAGAAAGGTCTTTGCCTGTATAAGCACTGCATTCGCAGATTTTCCACCGGTATGAATAATGGAAACATGTATTTACAGCTTTTCCACTGGTATGAATAGTGGAAAACCCGTATTCGTAGCTTTTCCACCGGTTTGAATATTGAAAAACCTCACATTTCCGCCGATGTGTAACCCAAATATGTTACACAAGATATTCTGGGATATTTGGACACAAATGTTAATGGTGATAATCGTCCTCTCCTTACACTTGAGGATTACGGAAATATTGTAGGTGGTAGGTTCGGTGAGAAATGGAGTGGGTAATATGGAGAAATAGGAAGGAGATGAGGAAAAAGAAGACGTGAGAAGCGACGCTAGCGTCACTCAAATTTTTTTGGGCAACACTATCATAGAAAAAAGTATAAAAAATGAAATGAAAAAGTTGCAGGAAGACCGACTTTGTGCTGTACAATTTGTGGAAACCCTTCACGGGGAATAATCAAATTTCAGGATTTTTTTCATAAAATTCTCTAAAAAATATCAACAGATTCATCTTACTACTTATCCATCTTTTGCATATTTTGTTTCAGATTTTAGATTGAAATTTGTGATTTTAGAGGGTGGAGAGGGTGGAGACAGGTGTGGTGATGTTCATAGAAAAAAAGACGGTTGAGGGACTTTGAGAGGTCTATTTTAATAGAAGAAAAAAAGAATCTGAGGTTATGTGTGTCATTTCACTTTTTCAATAAAAACAGGATGGTTGTGGGACTTTGAGAGGTCTATTTTAATAGAAGAAAAAAAGAATCTGAGGTTATGTGTGTCATTTCACTTTTTCAATAAACATGAAGGGCAAAGTGGCCATGGGGGAGAGAAACGAACGACAAACTGTTTTTGTTAAGGTTGATCACGTGCCCCTACTTCTATTCAAAAATCAGGTTTAGTTAGAATGGGACCGATCTAATGACCAAGGCCCTTGGAATAGTGAGCTAGAGTTTAATGATTTTTTAAAATGCATCATTAAGAGGCCCTCCATTGTTTGTTGCAATAATCAGACCATTGAAAGATCAAACATGTGGGACCCATCACCTTTAGGATTGCTTATAGATTTCCTAATTAAGTTCAAATCCTCGAAAAAACTTCATGGTGGACCTTTCTATTGAAAATAAGGCAATGATCTAAATCTAGATCTAGATGGGACCATATATTTTTTAAATTTGAATTATTAGGGTGATGGTTAAATATTTATTTATCATCTTTTCTTGATTCGATTTTCATTAAAAGAAATGGTTATTTGATGGTTTTCTCTGATACTTATCTTTGATTATTTAGTTTTAGGTAGTGGTAGAAATGTAAAATCTTAAGATTTTTAATAATCCGATTATATGAAACAAATTGGTTTATTTGCTTAGAAAATGTGAGAAATTCATAGGACATTGATCTCCACGGGTTTGCTACTTTGGATCCACAATTGCCTATGAATTGAAACAAAAGCACTGGGAGATTGTGCCTATCATGTAAATTCATCTTTGATGGACTTTTTTTTTTCATCCTAGTTTTTTGGGTGGGCCTCAATTAGAAAGACGGGATGTGCCACGCCCACGCATGCCATACTTTAAATATTGGGAGGATTTCAAAAAGTCTTTAAATTTTGGCCTTATTTCAATAAAGGATATAATTTCCAAAACTTTTCAAATTAGTCAATTAAGGACATCCATCTATTTAAAGTTATTTTTGGGCAACTTTTTCCAGTTTTTTTTTAAATACCCAAATTGCCCTTCATTTAAATAAAACTCTCATTCACTTCCTATATATTCTCCTCGTTTCTCTCGCTGGTGTCCTCATGGTGATCAAGGACACCCAGTATTCACACAGCGATTGACTGCATGTAGTAGTTGCCGAAACCATGACACGGCTTTAAATGAAGAGTAATTTGGGTATTTTTAAAATACTCAAGGAAAAAGTCACCAGAAAATACCTTTAAATGCCGGATATCCCTAATTGAAAATTTACTAGAAAGCTTAGGAACTAATTGGAAAAGTTTCAAAACTTGTGTCATTTTTTGAAATAAGGCAAAAACTTAAGTCCATATTTGAAAACTTTCCCTTAAATATTTGATGCCGTGTACTTATAAAACAGTCCCTGTGACAAGGGCATGTCATGATGACTCATCATTTGACTATTATTTGCCCCTTATAAAAGAGACCAAATGTGCTGCTTATTTTGTTTCTCTACACATTCCAAATGGACCCTACTCGCATGTATCATAACCTGGCTTAACTGGTGAGAGACATCTATTTGGCAGCATAAAGAAGCAAAGAAAAACAAGAAAAAGAAATGACCATATGTATAATTAAAAAAAAAACGCAATTTATTTTCACTTTGTGGCTATGTTGCATTTCAAAAAATACTGTCGTCCTCCTCTCCCCATCTCAACCAAAGCTGAAAGGTAAGATTTCTTTTATTGAAACTTCTTTCTTGTGATTGCTTAATCTTCTTGATTTCTTATTTCATTTTCTTGATTTTTTTTTTTTTTTTTTCCACTCCTTATCAATTCTCAATTCAACCCAATTGGGGCACGTGCCAGCAACCCTAGTTACCATAACCCACCTGGAACAGGACATATCTAACATCTGTATTGAAAACAAATCAGGCTTGTCCAGCCCTCTGTTCTGTTGTATCTTTGCAGGAGCTTTGATTATTATATTTAGGCTTAAGTGCTTAACTCTTGTCGTTATCGTAATTGAGAATCGCTTCTAAGCAGTAATTATATGTCACCAAACGTACCGTATATCCTAGAAAATCTTTACTGAGTAGTTGGCCAGAATGTTTTTGATTGATTATCCTAACTGACTTTCATGGGAATTCTATACTTTATTATAGCGACTGACTCGTCTACGACAACGAAAGTTATGGCTAACATCAAATCTGGAGCAAATAATTTTAATCGTTCATTTTTATTTTCTAAGTGACTATGATTAAAGTCAAAGGAGACGAAAACAAACATCACAAAAGCAAATTATAAAAAGATGAGAAGGTAGGAAATTATGAAAATTTCAAATACTGCCCACAAAAGTAAAATTCCAAATGAATAACTCCCCTCGAACTTTTGAAATGTTGGAATCTTACCAATTTACAGGACTAAAAGAAATTCTAACCAGCCAAATTATCTTTCAAAAATACCTTCAGCCAAAGAGGTCCTACCTACGATTGCTTTTGCTTGTCTCGGTGTGGCTTTGGTCACATGGAGAAATTTTTTTTTCTTTTTTTGTTAGAAAAATGGAGAATCCAATATTTCAAAATGATAGGTGCAGACACCAAGGTGTTCAAAATGATAGGTGCATAAGTCAAGGTCCTCAGTCGTCTCACCATGAATTGATGTGATCAGTAGAAAGTGAAGGACATCACGTGTAGAATTTTATGCTGAAAGGGATGTCTCTCTTCTGTATATATTTTTATATTTTTAAAGATAAGCTGTGTTTTTTTGTGTCGTGATGAATTTTGAGTATTTTATGATGTCGGTTTGTTTATAAACGACCATTGTGTGGATTTTGTTGTAAAAAAAAAAAAAAAAAAAAAAGGAGTATTGCCTTGGCAAGCCGCCTGCATCTCTGTGAATTCAGGGTGGCAAAATCTGACTCCAATTGCCAACGAACCCTGGACCCGGTCCCAATGTTCGGTCCATCTAGACCTTTTCATTGCCAACCCATACTTGACCTGCATAACTTGATCCATCTCTTATACGTGTTGGTTTAGGTCAAATGAATTTGACCCACTATAAAAATAGTTGGGTTTAGGTTTACTCATGTAACCCACGGGCTAACCTGAGTAGCGAGTTGGGCAGGGGTTTCCCCAGCAAATGCTGCTTTTGGCCAATGGAAATAAATGAACATGCAAGAGAGAGAAGAGATGGGAAAGGAAATAAGAAAAGGACTTTTTCAATAGTTGTACAGGCGGTCCTCTCCTCAACGTTTGGTAGGATTCACTCCCGTATGAATTGAGTCTTTCGAAGGATCCGAACTCCAATTTCCTTCTCTGGTGAAAAACAATAGATGAAGAAGAAGAAGAAAAAAAGAATATAAGGGGTGAAGGATATGAGATGAAGCTGAAAGTGGAACATTAGGGTGTGTTTGGCATTGTGCGATTTGGATGTTCCAATGTTCCTACGAGATAAGGGTATAGAAAACATGTTTGGTATGTGTAAATGATTATTTCGAATTTTGTTCTCATCGGAAGGACTCTCAAAATCTTAACCCGCCAGTATAAGAAAGTTGGAAAAAAAAAACTTTATTTTTTTTAATAAACAACTTACTGGTACAATTGTTTTTTGGGGACTTTAGTCGGAGGTACCTCAACTTTTGACTTTAATGCAGACAGTCCAAAAAAAAGAGTCATGCAGCCAAAGGTCCCCCACACAAAATCTCATAACTCAAATGTCCAATTTGACCTTCCATTAATTATCTCTTTATTAACAAAACGCCAACGAAACCGATGACAATCAATCCAATCTAAAAAGTTTCGAATCTTCTCAAAGAAGAAACCCCGATGAAAAAGGCGACGTTTGGCATCTCTAATTGCATGCAGCGAAGAACAACAGATTTACATTAAAATTTCAAAAACTTTCCGTAGATTAATTATTTCATTCCAAGTACTTTCTGTCTGCATCAAAGATATCTTTGATTTCGTGGAGAAGAAATACAAGAAAGAAGATATCCAAACCCTAGTTGCAGCGCCAGTTGATTGACTGCATAAGTGTTTCGAAACGCATAAACAATAGTTCAAACTACTGATTTTCGTTGTAAGTTGAAAATTTCTTCCTCTTTTGGTATCGAAAACCTATATTACTGTTAATCGCGAATTCAAATGTTTTTGTACCGTTCTTTCGGTTCCTCTTCTAATAATGGAAAGCTTTTCAGGAAATGGCGAGAACGAAGTCTTCCTTAGTTCTAGAATGCTAAAAGCAACAACAATAAGAAGTAGAAGGTTTCCAAATAGCTTTTTTTTACAATCTCTTTTGTATATATTCGAAATGTTGAACCAAATGTCGAACATTAATTCCTATTTTCTCAATTTCAACTAAGTTTATCTAAGATTTTTGACAAATTTTTCAACTCTCTGTCTCCTTATAAAACTACTGAATTCTGACTTCTTCTTGTATTTAAATCAATTTATGTTGTCTATATCTGAGATTGCATGGTTGGAATGAAAATGCATTTGAATTTACAATGAAAATTGCAAGAAATTATAATAAATTTATGTGTGCATGAAATTCACTGCTCTGTTCTTGCTATTATTTTCATCGTATTTGTATAAAAAACTTATCATTCTTTTTTGTATACATCTAACTGAATTTATCTGTGTTCTAATTAAACTTGATTCAATATCTATTGACTTTATCTGAGATTAAAGCAATTGCATATAATTTTGGAATGAAAATTCACAGCAATTAAAATGTATTCATATGTGCCTGATTTGTTTTAATCTGTTCTTACTAAAATAGGATGAACTTATGTCACTATTTAACCGTTTTTTTTTGTATTTGACTTAACTTTACTAGACCTTAGTTGAGTTTGTGAGTTAGTAATACAAATAAATGACTTTATTTCATATTCTAACCAGTACTTAATATGTTTTTTTTTTCAATTTTATACAAAGCTTATGTCTTTGTGTTTAATTTATTTGAGATTCTATCAAATTTATCTGTGAGTATATGCAAATTATCTAAGTTCTGTATCCAATTTATTTGACTTTATATTGAATTTATTTGCGTTCTGAATGGACTTGAATCAATGTCTATTGACTTTATCTGGCACTCAACCAAATGCATATGAGTTTGAATTGAAAATTCACATAAATTATATTGCATTCATAAATGCCTGGGGTGAAATTATATATTCTTAATAAATTTAGATAAATTAATGTCACTATTTAACAGAGTTTGTTTGGCTTTCACTTAACTTTATCACATATTATTGCAATTTGTGAGTTAGTAACACAAATAAATGACTTTATTTTAGATTCTAACCAGTTCCTATTATGTTTTTCTGAGTTGTATACAAACCTTATATGTATTTTTCTTTAATTTATCTGATTTTATATGAAATGTATCTCTGTTTATATGCAAATTAACTAACTTTATATCCAATTTATCTGAGTTTATATTCAATTTATCTGAGTCTTCTGTAATTTATCTGTCTAATGTTTACACTTATCTAAATTTTAAATGATATGAATCTCAGTTATTTTACTGTATGCAGCAAGAAAACAGAACAAGAGAAAAAGGGTACAGGATAAACCATCAAGAAATACATCAGTGAGTAAAGAGAAGAAGGCTAAGAAGACTACCACTCATTACCAATTCAGATCAAACTTGGTGTCAACTGTGACATTAATTCAAAGTATAAAGCCATTGGTAACTGAATAGCATAGAGTTGAATTAAAGAAGACTCGTTTCTGGAACCTAATAGAGAGCATGTTGGACAATAAAATCTCAGAACAGATGTGCAGAAAGT